>ML107077.1:3154-25983 GCA_003697995.1 Taxidea taxus jeffersonii | reverse complement strand
GGGGGGGGAGGCGGGGAGACAGCAGGGGGCCGGAGGGCGGCTTGTGCCCTCCCAGCCCACTGCCACCCCTCTGCCCCTGAGGAGCTGGTCCTGGGGCCTCCTCCTGGCGAAGGCAGGAGGGGAAGGGGCTGCACACTGGGAGCCCAAGTCCCACTGGGGGAGCTCGCTGTCACACTCATTGCCTAACCTGTCCCTGTCTGCAGAACAAGGGTGGCAGGAGTGTCTGCTCAGGGCTGGAGCTGGGAACAGAGGGACTGTCATTCACAGAGGGCGTCAGGGCCCCCTGTCAGTGAGCTATGGCTGCTGCTGGCGGGCACCCAGAGCTGGCTTGGTGAGACGCGTGCGGAAGTTACCTGTGAGGATGTTTTCCGACATCACGTGGACCTGGACCTCCACGGAGTGCTTGGAGGTGTAGGTGATCTCCGCGCTGACGTGCGCCACCTCGCCAATGCACATGGGGGACAGGAAGTCGGTGCGCTCGACGCGGGCCAGGGCGGCCACACAGCGCTCCTGCAGAGACCAGAGACAGGTTAGCCCCAGCCCTGGACGAGCTCCTCGAAAGCGGCCCCTCCTTTTCCCACTGTGAAAGTAACGCCATTTCTTGACATCACACATTCCTAATTGCAAAACCGCGGGAGACACAGAAAGGCCTCACGGGACACTCTAAAGCAATCGCCAGCGGATTCTCTGAGCAGTGAGGGTGGGGAGTGGCTTCTTTTTTCAAATTTTTCTACAAAAGACGTGTATTACTTCCATAATGAAAAGTAAAAAAAGACATACTCGTGGAAAATCTGAGAAGTACACAGAGAAGTAGACCGAGGAGGGAAAATCACTCCGCCCATCCGAAGAGAACCCAGCTCTCTATTTCGGGATCTTCCTTCCCAGGCTCTTTTCCCCAAGAATGGGATCTCCCCGGTTCCTCTGCAGTTACTCAGCCTCATATGGCCACGCAAACATCAACAGACGTGTCCACAACCTGCTTCTTCCTCCACTCGAAACAAGGAAAAATAACCCGCTTGCATTACAAACGCAATCAGTGTTCCTTTGTTTAAATGTTATTTATCCTTCAAATAGGAACCCGTGTGCAGGACTCTAAATTCAAAGGAAGGAAAGGGTACAGGGTACCGGGTGTGTGTTTGTCGCTGGTCCCCAGCCACCCAGGACCCCCTTGGTAAGGGATCCACGTGGCCACGGAGTACACCACGTCTGGAGGCCATCTGGAGAGCACACAACAGACAGTCTACCCTGGGGCTTGTTCTCTGTTGAACCTGACTTCCTCATTCTTCTGCATGGCCCTTTCCACCACGGACGTCACTGTCACTTTCCACCACGGACACACCCTCTGTTGCAAAAGCGTGTTTAGTGGCCACATAGAACGGAATATTCCACTATCGCAGTCTTGGGTCCAGCTGGGTCCATTTGCTTCTTACTATAAACAATCCTGTGATGAGTGTCCTTTCACTTAAAACATTTTCAGTGCTGGGGGTTGTTTCCCAGACGGAAGGGACACTTTGGTGTATGTTCCCGAAAGTACTTCTCAGCAGGGGGACCTCAGACCCTCACAGCCAAACAGAGCACTCGGCCCGTCTACCGCTTTCTCCTGGAAACCAGCCCTTTTTCTCCAGGAGGCCGGGCGCAGGTGCGCGGGGCTCTCTGGCTACTCCGAGCTGGGTGGGGAGCAGGGGGTGGGAGACTGTCCATCCGGCCCTGCCCGCTCTGGTATTCGCCTTCCCAGTTAGTCCTCGCAGCACCCCTCATCCAAGGGCTGGTGACACTGAGCTCGTAGTAACGGTCACTCTGAGCCCCGGTGGAACTCCCTGCGGTTATCTGTGCAAGAGCCCACCTGCCGCCTCACGGACACGCCAATGCCCTGGGGCCCCTCAAGCCCACCGGACCTGCTTCTCTGGAGGACAGTCAGGGAACCTGCACCTTCACCCCTCTTGGGTGAGTCAGGAACATGGGGTGGGGGTTCCTCCAGTTTCTGTTCCTATAAACATGCCAGAGCCAGGTCTCAGCAAGCAAGGGACCAGAGTGGCTGGGAAAGGTTCCAGGACTAGGCTGTGGCTTCTCTAATCTGCACCGGCTCCCCCCACCCACGACTTGCCCCCTAAGTCACAGTGACACTAAAACAAAGTGCACCCCTAAGTAGACTTCTGTGGCTACAGCACCACCCACCGGCAGAAAGCGGGAAAGGCAGTGCTGAGCGCAGCAGGACCGCAACCGAGGCCCCACCTCTGGGCCGCTTGGTGGAATTACCCGAGCACTCTTAGCCGGAAACAGCATAGAGCCAGGTGTCTTCACTGGAGAGTGGCTAAATTTTGGTATGGCTACACTCACACATGGGTAACATACGTGTGTGTGTATGAATAATTTTTAATGGGAATGCAGCTTAGTCTTGGGGGACCTGAGCTCCCTCTTAGTGTCCTTCCTTCTGGGAGGAGGAGACGAAAAAATGCCTGCATGCTGAGATGAAAGATGAACGGTGTGGGCAGGTGACCCAGCGTGAGGCGACTGCTGACCCTCGGACGCTCCGTCGGGGGGGGGGGGGGGGGGGGGTCAGGGCGGCAGCTGAGTGCGCGGGCCACCAGGGGACCGGAGGCCGGTCAGGAGGCAGCTACTGGCATGGAGCCAGGCACGGGGCGGTGCAGCATGCAGGGGAGCGAATTGGAGCGCCTGCCCTCAGTTCGGGGTTTGGACAGGGGGACAGATGATAAATAAGCAAACGGGACAAGGCCACATGCTGGCAGGTGCTCTGACAGGGCCGTGTGGGAAGCGCTGCAGCTGGCGGCGACCTGCCCACAGAGGCGTGAGTGGAAAGGTGGAGGCAGGTATGGACCGTGTGCACCCTCTCCAGCAGAGGGGAGAGCAGGCGGGACTGCGCAGGGCGGAGGCTGGGCGGGGGCGGGGACGGGGAGCGCAGCAGGAAGTGTGAGCTAAGGGGTCAGCGGGCCCTGAGGGGCCAGGACTCTGCAGGCAGGGCAGAGACCCCGAGCAGACCGGCTGACTTTCTAGGCCCTGCACTTCAGAGTGGCGTGAACTCTGAGCAGCCGGCATTGCTGTTCCCTTCCGTGACCCGGAGCACGGACACATTGACCCAGGAGGAGACAGAGCTGCTCTCCACGCTGTCCTAGGGAAAGCTGTCAGCGCACACCTGCCACAGGAAGCCCTCAGGCCTGGCACGGGACGCCTGGCAGAGGCCTCACCCCTGCTCTTCTGGGTTGGAAGCTGCTTGTTAGGAATCCTCGGCTTGCTTCCCAAGGAGAGAAGAAACGTCTACACGGCAGCCACTCCAGAGACCTTTGCACGCAGGGCAGCCCAAGAGAGACGAGTGGGCTGCCTGGGGGCTCTCCACCAGACCAGGGCGTAGAGAGCACGGGCCCGGACCCATGGCAGAGGCAACTTGACCATGGGCTGCTGTCCAACGCCTGGGCCTGCCTCAGGCATTCCGTAAAGAGCAGGTGCAACCCAAAGATTCAGAACACGAGCCAACAAACACCTGCACGTGGGAGGAGGGCCTCCAGGCTGAGCACACCTCTGGCTGCCTGTGCCTCCGACACAGCCCCGGGCCTCCCTGCTTCTGGGGCTTAAAGCAGGAGGGCAGCTCCCACCCCGGGAGCGCTCTCGAGAGTCTCCCCCGGGAAGGGCCCTCTGCCACGTTCCCAGAGGCGACTGGCATCACAGTGCTGGCAGGGCTCCGGAGCAACCACGGGGCGTGGAGTCAGGACAGCAGCTTCGGGAGCAGAGTGAGAAGGAACAGTGCAGGGCCCTGGGCTCAGCTCCCGGGTCTACCACTCACTAGTGGGGCCAGTGGGCTGCTGCCAGGATCCAAGGGGGTGACCCCCGGAGAAAGGGGTGAGCCGTCCCTCTCACAGACACGTGGGCATCAAACGTGGAAACGAGCGGGTCCGGAAGGTTCCCTCTCACTACGATGACTGTTTGGGCTGCACCTGCCCTACTCCCACACAGGCCGCCATCAGCAGATGCCACCGTAGAGAGGGCCACTCTGCGGGAACTTCAGGAAGCCGTGTAACTTCTCTAGGCCCCCGCGCCTCACCTATAACACGGGGTTAAGACGACGGTTAGGGGACGCCTGGGTGGCTCAGTTGGTTAAGCGGCTGCCTTCGGCTCAGGTCATGATCCCAGCGTCCTGGGATCGAGTCCCACATCGGGCTCCTTGCTCGACAGGGAGCCTGCTTCTCCCTCTGCCTCTGCCTGCCTCTCTGCCTGCCTGTGCTCGCTCCTGCTCTCTCTCTGACAAATTAAAAAAAAAAAAAAAAAAGACGACGGTTGGGAAGATTCCAGGGAGAAACAGTTGAGCACACAGTGTGGTCACTGGTGCACCCTAAGTGCCTCCTCAATGCTCCGTAGGACGACGATTCCACACACACCATTCTGGCAATGAGCGGATCACCAGCGCGAGCCCACCGAGCTCCAGGCCTCCACCCAGATGCTGAGCATCTGGCAGGGACCTGAACAACAAAAATCCCTCCCTTTGTGGGGTTTACACTCTAATGGGGGTGGAGGGGGGTGGGCAGACCAAAGATAAAGGAGCAAAGCGCACAGTGTTCTAGGAGCAACAGTGCTGTGGAGAACAGCTGGGAGCAAGGAGGGAGCTGGTCATCAGGAAAGGCCTCAGTGGAGGTCATATATACCAGACTGGAAGCAGGTGAGGGGGAATCATGCAGATCCTGGGGGAAGAGCAGCTCAGGCAGAGGGAAGAGGCAGTGCAAAGGCCCTGGGGTAGGAACACCAACCAGCCAGTACACAGAAGCAAGAGAGCCAGTGTGGCCCAAGGGAGTGTAAAGGGGAAGGCACGGAAGATGAGGTCTGGGAGCCAGACGGTGCTCAGATCTGGAACTACCTAGCCGGTGGAGCCAACAGGATGGTTTGCCAGTGCCCGCAACAGAAAAGGAAGAATGGGGTCACTGAAGGTCCCCGGTTTTCAGAGTTCAGTGGGTAACCAGATGCTGCAGAGGTCATGTACAGAGGAGAGGGAGTCTGTGGCAGGGGCAGCCTGGGGACAGGCCTGGGTGTCTTTTGGGGCCCATCAAGGTCAAGGGGCCAGTTAAGCACCCAGATGGAGCCAACCAAGAGGTCCCAGCTGACAACAGAACCCCAGGGCCACGTGATGGTACTAAAGACATAAAGCGGATGAGACCTCCAGGGGAGCGGGGTGGGGGTACAGGGGGTGGGGGTGCCCCTGCCTGACCCAGAGCCCCAGCGAGGCCCTCAGAGGCCAGTATTAGCCACCATGCCAGGGTCTAACCACTTGGACCTGCCTGGGGCTCGCACACCCTCCCGAGCCTGGAACTTCTACACCCCCATCCTGGGACCACCAGTCCAGAGACATCACCAAGCCAACACATCAAAACGATCCCGCTTGTATCCCCAGGCTCCCTCCAGGGATGGGATGGGGAGGAGCAGGGGCTCAAAGCACAGGTTTGGGGCCTGGATTCATGGCCCAGCCCTACCCCCTGCTTCCCCCACGGCCTCCGGCAAACACGCAGGCTCTCTGTACCTCCACTCCCTCCGCTGTGCAACGGGGGGTAACGGGGAGAGGATTATATCAGCAGAACCACTTCAGAGCTTTGCAAAATGTTAAGCTCTCACTACCCAGCAGCAGTTACGTGGTCCTCACCACACAACCCCCAACTCTCTCACTCCCCCATCCTAACACTCTCCTTCCCAGGGTCCAGCCTCTCCCGCCAGGACCCGCACTGTCTCAGCAGCCGCCAGGTGCTGGGTCCTCACGCAGGCCCTGCCCCCCAGCTGCCACCAGAGGGCACACTCTGGACACCGCCTGGTTTGCCCCGCAACTCCACGGGCACCTAGCTGGGCCGGCGAGCCCCTCCTTCGCAGTGTGCTGACGTCCCCCTCGCCCACGCCCACCCATTAAAACGTTCACCCTGGCTTGGTTCCCTGGCTTGGCTCCCACACTTGCGCGCGCACACACCTGTGCAGCGTTCTCTCTCCTTCTCCCCTCCAGCCAGCATGCATTCCTCCCCTCAACGGTGGGTGGCTGGCCCAGGCCCAGAGAGACACAGGACACGGGGACACAGAAGCATCTCAACTGGCCCCCAGGCGGCAGTGTGGCGCAAGACAGAACCCCTCCCCAGAGCAAAGGAGCTGGGCCGCCTCCAGAGGAAAGGTCAGGTCCCTCCACCCTTGAGGCAGAGCAGAAGATGGGCCAAATGCCCCCCAGCTGCCCAAGCTGCAAAAGCAGAAGGCCTGGCCCTCCTCCCAGGCGCTCTGGATGGGCTTTGGTGGGCTTCCCCGGCAAGAGTGCCAATGCTTGCCCAGGTCCCCCCCCCGTCCATCCCTGGGGGTGTCGAAGGGGCAGGGGAGGGCTCAGGCCCAGGGCAGCCGAGCTGGGGGGTGCATTCTAGAAACCAAGACTCTTCTGGATGGAGGGGGAGGAGCTTAAGTACACTCTCAGCCAGCTCCCTGCTTACTCTCAGGCTGCCCCCCTCCCTCCTTGATGAACCCCCAAACCAGCATCATTCCAACGGGGCCCCTCCAGGGTTCCAGAAGCTCCCAAGGCCCAAGGACAAAGGAGGGGGGAAGTCCATTAAAACTCTTGTCCTGACCCAAGAGTGGTTTGATGTCGCACCGGGAGGGACGCCGGGCCTCCTGGGCCTGGAATCTTCAGGTGATCCCGAGCGGGCTGGGTGACGGCTCGCAGACGCTTACCCCGCTCTGGCTGTTACAGTGTCGGGTGCTGATGACGGCTCCTGCCTCCTCGATCATCTTCAGGATGGTCCCACCATGGACGTTGCCAGCCACATTGGCATCATCCGGCCGCATGATCCTGGGTGGAGGAGAGAAAAGCAGCGGGACGAGGCCGCTGGGAAGAGTGTCCAAACAGCAACAGCCGGAGGCCGTCCCAAGAGACCAAAGCCTCCAGCAGAGTTAAAAGGAACTTCCCGGGGGGGGGTTTGGTCAGAGTGGGCTGCTGCTCAGACAAGGGGCTACAGGGTCCTGTCTCCATGGGAGGGAGGGAGGGAGGCAGACAGCAGGACTGTCCCCGGGGCTGCAGGCACCCAGCCGGGAAGAGGTGAGAGCAGGGCCTTTGGCAAAAGCAGCAAGGCCACAGCACAGCTGTTGGGGTTCCCAGCACACCTGCCTCCTGGCTCGCAGGCTCCCCAGCCACCTACAGGGCTGAACGAGCACCAGGACATAGGCTGTGACCCCACGGAAGGCCACCATCAGGAGTCCCAGAGGGGGAAGCACACCTAGCCTCGGCTGCTCTGAGAAGTGCAAACGGGCCACAGCTCTGGGACTCTTGCCAGCAGGGGAACATTCATCACGGCCTGCCCCTGGCCTGCTGAGCTCTTCAGGGGCTGAGGGGGGCTGGGTCCCTAGGATTGAGAGCTGGGAGCCCTCCAGGGTTGGAGGGAACTGAAATGCCACCTCAGTGACCCAAAGAGGAAAAATGTTCGCATCCCTGCTGTGGGCAGCCAAGGGTGGGGAAACTCTGAGAAATCTCTGGAATCCCAAGAAGCCAGCCTGGTGCTCCTACAGTGGGCACCCCAGTCCAGCTGGCACTTTCCCAAACCACAGTCAGGCTAATGAAATCTGCCCTCCCCAGCCTCATGCCTGGAGACAGAGGATGTGCAGAGCACGGGCCACAGTCCCAGCATGCCCGCCAACCACCAGGGCTCCCCCAGCGCAGCCCCCCAGACCAGCACCCTCCGCTCGGGCCCAGAAAGCTCCGCCACCCTCTGGGGCTATGACCTCCCGACAGCTCCGCTCAGCGGCTCAGGCTAGCCAATCAGACCCCAAGATCATTCCTGGCTCCCGCTCTTACCAGACCTGGGTGCACTGGGCAGCAGATCAAACTCACTCCTTCACTCCCTTGTCTTTAAAATAGGCATAATAACTGAACCACTGCACTTGACCATGGGAGGACAGAATCACACAAGACAATGCAGTTAACAGGCCCAGCCACGGTGCCTGGCACGTGGCCAACACAACACAAGCTCATCAGTGGTATCCTACTCTCTAGGTAAAATGTTTACCCAACCGACTGCAAGAAGTTTGGAAGCTCCAAGATAGAGCTGGAAGGTGTTACTTTCTCAGCAAATGAGCATGGACATCTTGGGGTAACTGACAGCAGACTGTTGCCCACCCGCAAGTGTGACCCCTTCATCCTGTGGGAGAGCTGGCTATGAGAACCAAGACCCACTCCAGTCATGGGGCTGTCCCACCCTGCCTCACTGGCTCGGGGCAACAGTCATGGGAACCTGACCAGAGACCAGGGGAACCCCAGAGAACCGGAAAGAAGCTTCACTTCTTGGCTTCTCAAATGTTCACTTAAAAATATTTCTTGAGGGACGCCTGGGTGGCTCAGTGGGTTAAGCTGCTGCCTTGGGCTCGGGTCATGATCTCAGGGCCCTGGGATCGAGTCCCGCATCGGGATCTCTGCTCAACAGGGAGCCTGCTTCCCTCTCTCTCTCTCTCTCTGCCTGCCTCTCTGCCTACTTGTGATCTCTCTCTGTCAAATAAATAAATAAAATCTTTAAAAAATATATATTTCTTGAGTCGGGACTCCTGGGTGGCTCAGTGGGTCATGATCCCAGCGTCCTGGGATCGAGTCCCACATCGGGCTCCTTGCTGGGCAGGGAGCCTGCTTCTCCCTCTGCCTCTGCCTGCCTCTCTGTCTGCCTGTGCTCTCTCTCTCTCTCTCTAATAAATAAATAAAAATAAAAATAAATCTTTAAAAATATTTCTTGAGTCAACTCAACATGGATAAAGACTTGAATGTAAGACTGGAAACCATGAAACTCCCAGCAGAAAACATAGGCTTATGGTAAGCTCCTTGACCATCAGTCTTGGCGATGGTTTTTTGGATCTGACTCCAAAAGCAAAGGCAACAAAAGCAAAAATAAACAAACGGGACTTTATCAAAGTAAAAAGCTTCTGCAGAGCAAAGTAAACCATCAACAAAATGAAAACACACGGGCACCAGGGTCGCTCAGTCAGTTAGGCCGCTGCCTTCAGCTAAGGTCATGACCCAGGATCCCGGGATCAAGTCCCATATCGGGCTCCCTGCTCGGTGGGGAGCCTGTTTCTTCCTCTCCTTCTGCTCTTCCCTGCTTGTGCACTCTCTCTATCAAACAAATAAAATCCTAAAAATAAAAAAAATTTAAAAAAAAAGAAAAGGCAACCTACCACATGGGAGAAAATATTTGCGAATCATGTGTCTGATAAGCAATTAATACCCCAGACACGTATAAAGAGTTCACACAGCTCAACAGTGAAAAAAACTCTGATTTTAAAACGGGCGAAGAGGGGGCACCTGGGTGGCTCAGTGGGTTAAAGCCTCTGCCTTCAGCTCAGGTCATGATCCCAGGGTCCTGGGATCGAGCCCCACATCGGGCTCTCTGCTCGCAGGAAGCCTGTTTCCCCCTCTCTGCCTGCTTGTGATCTCTCTCTGTCAAATAAATAAATAAAATCTTTTAAAAAAATAAATAAAATAAAATGGGCGAAGAGGAGGCACTTGGGTAGCTCAGTTGAATAAGCCTCTGTCTTCGGCTCAGGTCGTGATCTCAGGCTTATGGGACTGAGTCCAGCAGGCGGGGAGCCTGCTTCTCCCTCTCTTCCCAGCTCATACTGTCACTTTCTCTGTCTCTCTCAAATTAATAAGTAAAGTATTTTTTTTAATTTATTTATTTGTCAGATAGAGAGAGAGCGCAGGAGCGAGCACAGGCAGACAGAGAGGCAGGCAGAAGCAGAGCGAGAAGCAGGCTCCCTGCCGAGCAAGGAGCCCGATGTGGGACTCGATCCCAGGACGCTGGGATCATGACCTGAGCCGAAGGCAGCCGCTTCACCAACTGAGCCATCCAGGTGTCCCAAGTAAAGTCTTTATTAAATAAAGAAATAAGTAAAAGGGACAAAGTTGGGTGCTTGGTTGGCTCAGTCGGTGGGACATCCGACTCCTGATCCCAGGTCTTGAGTTCAAGCCCATGTTGGGTGTGGAACCTACTTAAAAAAAATTTTTTTTAAATAAAACGGGCAAAGAAACCGACTAGACATTTTTCTAAAGAAGAGAAAGATGGCCAAAAGGTGCACGGAAAAACGTTTCACACCACTCATCACTGAGGAAATGAAAATTAAAACCACGGTGAGCTATCCTCTCACACCTGTTAGAACAGCTGTTATCAAAATGATAAAAGAGATCGGGTGTTGGCGAGGCTGTGGAGAGGAAGGGATCCTCATGCACTGTTGCTGGGGATGCACACTGGTTTAGCCACTGTGGAGAAAAGCATGAAGGTTCCAAAAAACGAAAGCCGAATCACAACATGATCCAGCCGTTCCCCTTCTGTGCATTTACCCGGAGGAAACATAAGATGCCACAGTGGCATTTGGAGCCTCCTGGGTGCACCATGAGGGAAACCAGCCCTGGGGGCGTCAGGGCAGCAGGGGGCTCTAGTTAGCTCTAGTTAGCGGTGTGGCACCAGACTCGGGAAGGTTGCTGTGAAAAGCCGTGGTCAACACTTTCACGGTAAGACTCGGTAGCTGTGTGAGGCGAGAGGTTAACGGTCGGAGGGGTGAGCCTTCAGCTACACGCTCCCCAACCCACCCCTAAACCTGACACCTCGGCAACGCCAATGACATCACAATAAAGCTGGAAAAATAAAATAGTAAAAAAAATTTTAAATAAGTTTTAGGGGCGCCTGAGTGGCTCAGTGGGTTAAGCCTCTGCCTTCGGCTCAGGTCATGATCTCAGGGTCCTGGGATCGAGCCCCGCATCAGGCTCTCTGCTCAATAGGGAGCCTGCTTCCCTCCACCCTCTCTCCCTGCCTCTCAGCCTACTTGTGATCTGTCTGTCAAATATATAAAAATCTTTAAAAATATATATATTTTTTTCAAGTTTTAAAAATTCTGGCTTAAAAATAAAATAGAAATTCAAGTTTATACTAAGAGTTTCTTTGTTTTTTAAGTCTGAGTAAAGACACAGACAATTTAAATAACCAAACTAGGGGCACCTGGGTGACTCAGTCAAGGTTGAACAAGTGGCCTTCAGCTGGGCAGGGAGCCTGCTTCTCCCTCTGCCTGCCACTGTCCCTGCTTGTGCTCTCCCCACTCCTCTGATTGATAAATAAATAACAAAACTGCTGTTATCATCCTCTTTCCTTTGTATCTGTTTTCAACTTAGTAAAGGACAGATGGTCATTTCTGCCCAGAGGCTGGTCGTCCTGGGGCTGCAAGGGGCCAGGGGGCTGGCCAGGAAGAGCAGAGCCCCTGGGTTCTAGAGCATCAGGGAAACTTGAGTCCAGCCTTTCCTAGAAACACCAGCGCCTGCCTCTGGGGATCCCGATACCCCCTCGGGCCTCACTTGGCCTGTGGAGCTGTGCCCCCACGGCTGGCCCACAGCAATGCTGCGTGGTCTGGGAGGAGGGCAGACTCGGGGCCACCGGGCAGACAAGGAAGCGCTCACATCCGGTGGGGCACTGAGGAAGAGACTGATAAGGAGGCAGCCTTTGAGATAGTGCCTGGGGCCATCGTGGGACACTCAAGAGTCCCCAGAAACCCCACATCATCCACACCTGGCTGCCCCCAGGAGCCCCCAGCGACCCCCTGGGAATAAACCAGGAGCTCCAGACCACACATCGTCGGACAGGAAAGCTCACTGGGACACTTGCCAATCCCCACACTCCCAGGTCACCCAGGTCCTGCACAAAGACGGTCTTAATCCCCCAGGCCAGCTGGCCACTCAGGCAGCCCTGAGCCTCTGGCCACCGGACAGGCAGGGAGACGAGAGCCCGGCTCCCTACTCCCCTCGGCCCCAAATGGCTCAGGAGCTGGTGGGCAGGGCTGTCCTGAGACACCTGTCACTCCCTCAGGACCTTTCCACCCCTCTCGCTTCCCCCGAGGCCCGCACCTCTGCCCTGGTCCTCTCCAGGCAGGCAGGTGTCTGAGGGGTGAGGGCAGCCAGGAGAACATGTGGTCCCTCGTTCAAGCTTTTGTTTTCCCATTTTTAATGAAGATGTGGATATGAAAAGTGATTCGCTTTCCTCTTCAGTATTAAAAGTGAGAAAAGCAAGCCCAGAGAAGCAGGCACAAAGCCAAGGGAGGCTTCTACACCTGCCTCTCACCTCCTGGACCTAAGTGGCCACTTAGCCCGCTGCCTCAAGGGTCACCAGCTCAAGCACGATGCTAGTTCTCGATCACCTGCTCAGACCTGCCAGGGCTCTTCCACCCACGGAAGCAAGATTTAAACCCCCTGGTGAGGGTTTTAAGCCCGAAGGGATCTGGAACTTCTGCCATGTGAGGAAAGCGGGTTCATCTATGAATGGGGGAGCATAGGTGGACACAGCCTCCTGGAGGGCAGCCCGGCATGGCCCGTCGACACTCCAGCTGGGCTGGCATGCTCCGATCCAGAACTCCCCTCCTCCGAGCTCATCCTAAGGACATCACCAAATAGGATTAAACTTGTTTCCCCTGAGCACCATGTACCTGGCCTCACAGCAGACACCTTGAGGACAGGCCCTGTCCCCCTGTTGCTTGGCCCCGCACAGAGCTTTTATATTGGGTTGAATTGTGCCCCCAAAAGATATGCTCACGCTCTAGCTCCCGGAACCTGTGAACAGGACCTTACTCAGAAATGGGTCTTCGCAGGCGTGACCAGGTTAGGGTGAGGTCATCGGGGGCACTCCGATCCAAAGCGACTAGTGTCTTTTTGAAAAGAGGGAAATATGGACACACCAGGGAGGAGGCAGAGACCAGAGTGACATGTCAACAAGCCAAGACATGCAAGGGTGCCAGGAGCCACCTGAAGCAGGAGGAGGCAAGGAAGGATCCTCCCCCATGGCCCTCAGGGGAAGCGAGGCCCCACGGGACCTGCGGCAGTGGCTACAGCCGGAGCCTGACACTCAGCTCCTTCATCCCTAGCCCGGCCAGCCCAGGCCAGGCCCCAGCACAGGGGGCTGACTACTCCCCCCTCCTCCAAAGCCCCCCAGCACTCTCTGATTCTGACACCACAATGTCCCTGCTAAAATACGACACAGCAGGCGTGCCCAGGTGGCTCAGTCGGTTAGGCATAGGCCTTCAGCTCAGGTCGTGATCGAGGGGTCCTGGGATCAAGTCCTGCATGGGGCTCCCTGCCCACTGGGGAGTCTGTTTTTCTTTCTCCCTCTGCACCTCCTCCTGTTCCTGCTCTCTCTCTCTCTCAAATGAATAAAATCTTTAAAAAAGGGGCACCTGGGTGGCTCAGTGAGTTAAAGCCTCTGCCTTCAGCTCAGGTCGTGATCCCGGGGTCCTGGGATCAGGCCCCGCATGGGGCTCTCTGCTCGGCAGGGAGCCTGGTTCCTCCTCTCTCTCTGCCTGCCTCTCTGCCTACTTGTGATCTCTGTCTGTCAAATAATTAAATAAAATATTTTTTAAAAATCTTTAAAAAAATAAAATAAAATACAACATTGCAGCATGAGTTCCATGGTAAGTGGGAAGGGAGGTGGTTTCCTTGATCCAACGGGGAAAACTGAAACTGCTCTGAGGTAGAAGGTAGGAGGCAGAACAACCCACAGCCAGACTTTCGGGACAGATAAAGTCCTCGTGGGTTTTCCACCTGTCCCAAAGACGGGCAGAGCCATCGGGCCCGCAGCTATGGTCCAGATGGGGGCCTGCAGGGCGGCCAGTGCCAAGGACACCACAAAGACTGTGCCGAAGATCCCTGGGCCTGTCCCTATGGGGCAGCGGAGGGTGTCCAGAGCAGGGACAAACCCAGGGTGCTTCTGCCCTGACCTAACCCGCAGCAGTAGCTGTCAAGCTTCGAGCTGCAAGCTCCGTGTGGGGAGCCGCCACCTTGGCAGGGAGCCAAGGAAGAGCAGGTGCAGTCGCTCCTGGCGGGACAGGAGCTATGGGGCTGACCGCAGGGTGGGCACCTGCCAGGAGGACCATGTGGGCTGGGGGATGGGGCCGGTTCGACCAGGCAGCCCCGACCATGGCCCATGTGAACTCCCCACCTTTCTACAGGAGACCCCACCAATCAGAAGCCCAAGTGACCCTGCTTCTCCTCTCCAACCTGCTGCCCAAGAAGGTTCCAACAAGGTGCCTTCAACCCCAGAGCCCCCACCACAGCAGGGAGGGATGGAGAAGAGGCAGGGATGGAGAAATGGTTGGGCCAGGAGAAAGCCCCTGGGGCTCTTCCAGGCCCCAGAGCAGGAGTGGGAGGCACCGATCTCACCCAAAGGCCCAGGCTCACACTTCGGCCAGGACCGGGGAATGAACCAGAGAAGGCTCCAGGTGCAGCCGGCTGCCCAGCACCCACGGATCCCAAGACCCCAGAGTGCCGGGCGGCTGGGCAGGCAGGAAGCGAGCAGCGCCCCACACAACCACAGGACCCGGCCGGCAAGAGAAAGGGAAGAACAGGAAGCAGCACAGTCGCAAAGAGAAGCGGCTGCCAACCCGGGCCATGCTTCCCCGCCCTCAGGCTGTGGTCCTGCCAAGGGGGCGACGTGGGGGCTGGACCTCCTGCCCCAGCTTTGGCCCCACCGGACGTCGGGAGGAGCAGAACTGGAACAGGCACAGCTGTCCTTGGCCACAGGGAGCCAGCCAGCCCCCACACTGGACGCGGGGGCCGCATCCCCTCTACCACCTGACCCCGTCAAAGTGCCCCCAGACAGACCATCTGCGACAGCAGCCCCGCAAGAGGAGGGGGGAGCACGAGACTGATAGTACCTGCTCAGCTGGGAAGCCATGCCCGATGGGGCTCGTCCTGGGTCCTGAGAGAAGCCGGGGCCAGTGGCAGCCAAGTCACCCACCCTCCCACTCCAAAAGCACCGTCCCAAGTCCCCGCCACCAGGCTGCCCAATCTAACCAGGAAGAGGCTGCCTCACCAATCCGAGGAGTCTACCAAAAGCCGGTGTCATAGAAACCTCGCTTTGTAAATAAGGACAGTGGAGGAGAGCACATCTCTGAGCCCTTCCGCTGCTGTGCATGGGACGGAGAAGTCACACAGAGATGGTCGCCATCTCTGAGAAGCCTCTGGGGGGCCCAAGACGGGGCAAACGCCCACCCAGGGTCCCGGAAAAGGCTGGGCTCCAGGCACGGAGCCACCGCAAGCCTGAGCTTCCCAAATGCGCACAGGGGAGCAGGGTCCCAGGCCAGAGTGAGACTCACAGCGAGGGTCGCATCAGGGGCAGAGCCCAGCATCCTGCCCAGAGGAGCTGGCATCCGACACCTGTCCCTAGGCCACCTCCCAGGGCTCTAGGGGATGGGTGAGCCACTGGAAGGGAAGTGGGGAGAGGAAGCAGATAGCTCTGCCGGCCCCCCCTCTCCCGTGGCCGCCACCACACAGACCTGCCTCCTCCCCTCCCGGGCCAGCAGCCAGGGTCAGACCTTCCGTCCCCCAGGGGACCTGCCCTTCTCCCCTCCCACTGGGTGTTGGGAAGAAGGAAGGCAAGCCACCAGAGTGGCTGAGGAGCTGGTGTGACGCCAGCAGCCCCGGGAGAGGAGGCTGGGTGTGTAATTACTGTCCCTGCGCCCCAGGGCCACCCCCACGTGGGGCCACCGTGATGGCGGCTGTGGATGAATGAACCGGCCTACAAGGCCCGTGAGGGACCCTTCCTGGACTGTCCACCCGGCTTGGCTCCTGGGCACGGGTCCACCTCGCCGGGGGGCGACTCCAGCAGGTACTGTGCTCAAGAGGCAATCTTCGGCCAGAGCACCAGGGGGGTCCAGGCCAACTCAGCCCACGGCCGCTCTCACCACCAGAGCCCCGGCGTGCTCCTGGCTGCCTCCCTAAAACACGGCCGATCTGCTCCTGAAGGCACAGCTACCATTGTCCCACGTCCTCTCACCTTCAGGTGAAAAGAAACAGGCAAAATTCCAGACTGACCAGCAGCACAGCGGCGCACTCCACAGGGAGGCCGGCCGGGGCAGGAGGGCGTCCAGACGGGCCCACCGACCACGCCTGAAATGTCTACCTGGAAGGGGAGTCAGGGCAGAGTCTGGGCGGAAAACCTTCCCCAAAGCCTTCCCCTACCCACGGCCCGATGGGGGTCCTGGCAGGATGGCGGGCCTCCTTCAGCCCCTCGGCTGTCCGAGACTCGGCTTCATCCTGAGTAGAAATGACCCCATTTGCCAGCAGCCCCGGGGACTACTCCTATAGGGCAGGCACTGGGGCCATCCTGCTCACTACGATGTCCCCAGCACCTGGCACCACGCAGGACACAAAGCAAAGTGCCATGGACAGGTGTCAGATCAAAGAGTGACCCGTCCCTGAGAGACACAGGTGGACAGAGCCACCACCACCCCCACCCTAGGTCCCCGCTGGTCAGCTGGGTGCTCAGGCTGTGTGCACCCGGCCAACAGCCTGCCCCTCCCGCTGCCTTCCCTGCCCAGAGAAGCCTGGTCGCACTCTCCTCCCCTAGAAAAGCCAAGGGTGCTGTCCCCACAGGCCACCACAGTGGGCCGTGTTCTGGGGCTGGTCAAGCCCATCTATTACCCGCAGGTCAGAGGAAAGGCCCCCAAGGCCACTCCAGCCAGGGGGCATCCCAGAGCCGCATGTCCAGGCACCCCACCATCACAACCAGGGCCCCTCCAGCCCACCCCCACCCCCACCATCCCACAGTTGTCTTACAACTTGGCCTGCCCCCTGAGACAGGCCTCGCCAGCTCCCTTCCTCAACACTTTCAGGGACGCGCCCCTCCGCAGCCCAAGCATGGTCTCTGCGTGTTCTTCCCAGAGCCCCGGCCAGATGGGACCCGGAGGGGGACCTCAGCCCGCCCGCTGTGCCCTTTGGACTCAGCTGCATTCCTCTGGGCAGGCATTGCTGCCTCCCTAAGCAACACTGGCTTCTCTCTCCGCCCTGGTCTCAACCCTGGGTGTGCTGGGCACACGGCCTACCCCAGGTAAGGAGTGGCCACCCTACCACTCCCAACACTGCCCATGACCTTCTCGGATCCCTTAAAATCACAGGAAATTGGAGTTTTAAAAGATGCTGGAAATTACTCGCTTCGAGCCCCAGCTTCTTCCTGTGGGGAAAGCAGGCCCGCAGAGGCAAGGAGGGCGGCCCCAGCCTCACACACACCAGGAGGTGGCATCGGGCACCTTCGAGGGGGCATCCCGGGAGGTGCTGGGCCACGGGGAGATGCAGCCTCCCACACACTGCAAAGACCTGCGTCCTTCCCGGCAAAACACGGCCCGGGTGATGGGGTGATGACTCACAGACGGACGAGAGGCTACAACCTGCCCCACCAGTTCCTTCCCAATTATGGAAAGATCATTAAAGTGCTCAGAGACCGGCTTCAAGGGAAGCTGTCCTCGCCGGAGCGCACAGGGGATCCCCCGTGCACCTAGAGGGAAGCGTCAAGACATGCCACGGAGCTCAGACCCAAATGAGGCTCTCTCCGCATTTTCATCATCAGAGGGAAGAATGTTTCAGATCTGGAATGATCCAGAGTGACAGGCAGGCCCAATGACTTAACACCTGCGTGCATGGACACACCCTGAACCAGGAGAACTAAGACTTAAAAGGCCCAAACATAGCCCACGGCGAAGTGCAATGAGGGAACCCTGCAGGAGACGACACCGAGGGAGATACCCGCACGTCATCCCACAGCTCCAGCGGGGCCCCGGGCGGTGTCACCTCCGCCGGCCGCACAGCCACACCGACACTCTGCAGGGCGGGCTCGACCGTCGTCAGACTTCCGAGCAAATCGCTGTAAGACAACCAGTAAACCAAGTGAAATAACCAGGAGGTGGTATCTGAATTAACCAGATGCCTGGAAAGGTTCTGGGCAAGATGATCCACGCAGCCAAAAGCCAAAAGGGAACAGCACAGGGAACAGCCCAGGAGCCCCTCACGCAGGAACAGGCAAGTAAAACGCCCCCCCATGCGCACGACAGGCCCGCATTTGCCTAAGAAGGATTCAGGGGCTGATGCCCGCTACCATGCGGAAGAATCCCGAAAACATGATGCCGAGGGCAAGCAGCCGTCCCAAAAGACTCGGTTCCAGGACACGGAACGTCCAAGCAGGCCGATCCAGAGACAGAAAGCAGACCGACTGACGGCCGCCAGGGCCGGGGGGGCGGTGGATGGGGAGGGACAGCCAGAGAGCACAGTGCTTCTTGCGGGGATGAAGACAATATTCTGGATTTAAACCACGGTGACGGCCGCCCAAGCCTGTGCATACACCGGCGCACGCCGAGCGGCACTCGAGTGAGCGGGACGCGACTTACGACCCAACAGAGCTGTCACCACGACACCCGCCGCAGGCCGCTGGGGGGACACAGGCTCACCCCCACCCCCGCCTCCAGAACTCTCGGCCTCCGCAAGGCCTCCAAATACTCAGGCTCAGGAGAGAGCTCCCAGGCTTGGGCCCAAAGAACACCCTGCACAGCTGGACAGGGCAGTGGCTTCGGGGCTTCTGAGACCCACAGCCCACCTGCTCCACGCACGAGCGAGGCTGCGCTTCTGAGACGGCGGTGGCAGCCGTTTTCTTCAGCTTTCAAGGCATCTGTAAGCTGGGGAAGTTCAAGAGCCGCCACGGACCAGGGCCCAGGAGAAAGGCAGGACGTGAGAGAGACACAGCTCCAGACTCAAAGGTCAGCCAGCCTCACCGATGGGAGGGCGCTCAGAATAGAGAATTGGAGGGAACCCCCGTGGCCTTCCTAGAATCAGAGGCCACTGACCTCCCGCAGAAGCTCCCGCTCTGGGACCAGAGGAGGGGGAAGGACAGAGACTCCCGTCCAGACCACAGAAGGAAGTCCCAAGGCTTCGTGGTGATAAGACAAATGACCCGATTTTTTCAGAAGCAAAAGGCTTTTTTACAAACACTTCACCAAACAGGATCCGTGGGTGTAAAATTCACACATGAAAACATGCTTGACAGCATTAGACATCAGGAAAGTACAAATTAAAATCACAAGGAGGGGGTGCCTGGGTGGCTCAGTGGGTTAAGCGTCTGCCTTCAGCTCAGGTCATGATCGCAGGGTCCTGGGATCGAGTCCCACGTCCGGCTCTCTGCTCGGCAGGGAGCCTGCTTCCTCCTCTCTCTCTCTCTCTGCCTGCCTCTTTGTCTGCTTGTGATCTCTGTCTGTCAAGTAAATAAATAAAATCTTTTTTAAAAAAATAAAATAAAATAAAATCATAAGGAGACCCTGCTGTGCTCAGAATGGGTAAAATTTAGAAGACTGGTCGTAGCAGGTGTTGGGGAGGGTGTGGAGTGGTGGACCGCCATGGCACCCCACTTTGGAAAAGAGGTGGGCTGTTTCTTCAGATGTACTTCTTTGAGAGAGAGAGAGGGATGGCGGGAGAGAGAACACAAGCAGGGAGGAGCAGACGGAGAGGGAGAAAGGGAACCTCCAGCAGGCTCCACACCCGGCATGGAGCCCAACGTGGGGCTCGACCTCACAACCCTGAGATCATGACCTGAGCTAAAACCGAGAGTTGGACACCTACCCGACCGAGCCCCCCAGGGACCCCACGGTCAGCAGTTTCTTAAACAGTACTTGCTCTTACAACCAAGAAAAGCAAACCCCTACAAAGACTTGTCGATGAATGTCCGCGGGGGTGTTCCTCAGCACAGCCCCAAACTGACGATGTCAGAAATGCCCATCCCCCGGGGAATGGGCAGACAGGCTGCGGTCCACCCCGAAGCTGGCCTGTATGCAGCAGTAACAAGAAACGGGCAACCCCTCCAGGCAAGAGCAAGGCACGATCTCCAAGTGATCGTGCAGAAGTAAGGGGGCTGGCCCAAACAGAGCTCATCCTGTGTGGTTCCATTTCTACAGAATTCTAGAAAACGCACACGGATCTCTAAAGACAGGATGTCGGTAAGGCAGGGGGAGCTCCTAATGTGGCGGACATGGTCGTTGCCTTGACCACAGTGATGCTTTGCCAGGTGTGTACAGACAGAAGCGTCCATCAGATTACTCTAAGTGTGTGTGCTGTCATAGTAGTCGTACCTCACTAATTTAAGTAAGTAGACACGTCCCCCACCCTACCCCTGCTGTCGCCTTGTGGAGAACCCATGTTGGCGGCAAACACCTTGGGTGTCTACTGTAGCCGCTGACCCTGGGAGAGTTTACCGAGCTCAGCCCGTTTCTCTGGGAGGTGGCAGCAACTGCACCCAAGTCCCTCCTGAGCTGCCCAGTCCCTGTGCTGGGAGCAGGGTGCCCCCCGCATCTCACACCAGCTCAGTGCCCGCAACCCCCAGAAGAGGTGGGAAGGAGGCCGCACTAAGAGTCCGGACCGCCCAGCACAATCCGGTCCCACCCGGGCACGGATCAAAGCCCTCTTTCACGCCCAGGGGACTGGCAGCCAAACCTGCAGGGGGCAGATGAGCAGGTCCCGATTACTTCTCCAGAATAACCGAGAGCATGGCCAGCTGCCAATGTGGGCACCCTGAGTCTCACTCCCCTGAATGTTAAGGAGGCTGCCCCAAAAAGACAGTCAATGGCAGTGGCTCTGGGGAGAGTGGGACTCAACAGAGAAGGGGCCAAGGTGAGAGGGGAGTGACCCTCTCAGCCTCCACAGGCACAGCCCCGCCCAACACACTGGGCATCAGACAGCCCATCCGACTGGGCACAACCCATTGGCCACACTGGCAGGCCCCCCCAAGAGGCAGTAAGGAAATGCCCACGGCAGGTAGGCCCAGGAGACACGGGTCTAGGGTCTAGTCCTGGTTCTGCCATACCTGCCACTGCCCCTAAGTCAGCCACTACACGTCCAAGGTCTGTTCTTCCCCTGTAACATGGAGGTCAGTGCAGCGCTGAGAGCTCCCAGAAGCTGGGACGCTTCACCTTGTCTCCTAAGCCCCCTCGCCCAAGAAGAAGGCCTGGCAGAAGGAGCTCTCCTGCCACTGGCCAGTTGAAGGACCCCACCAAGACACAGTTAAGAGAATAAAGAGACAGGACACCACCCGGATGGCTCAGTCGGTTGAGCATCTGTCTTTGGCTCAGGTCATGATGTCAGGGTCCTGGGATCCAGCCCCACATCGGGCTCCCTACTCAGCGGGAGTCAGCTTCTCCCTCCCCCACTCCCCCTGCTTGTACTCTTTCTCTCTGTCAGATAAATAAAATCTTAAATAAGAAAAAGAAATAGAGGGAAGCCTGGTGGCTCAGTTGGCTAGCATCAGCCTTCCCCCCAGGTCATGATCCCAGAGTCCTGGGATGGAGTTCCACACTGGTCTCCTTGCTCAGCAGGGAGCCTGCTTCTCACTCTGCCTGCTGTTCCCCCTGCTTGTGCTCTCTCTCATTCTCTGGCAAATAAATAAATAAAATTTAAAAACTAAAAATAGAACTCTTAAAATTCTACAATAACAACCCAATATGAAGTGGGCAAAAGAAGGGCGCCTGGGGGGCTCAGTGGGTTAAAGCCTCTGCCTTCAGCTCAGGTCATGGTCTCAGGGTCCTGGGATCGAGCCCCACGTCGGCCTCCCTGCTCAGCAGGGAGCCTGCTTCTCCCTCTCCCACTCCTCCTGCTTGTGTTCCCTCTCTTGCTGTCTCTGTCAAAAAATAAATAAAATAAAAATAAAAAAGAATGATGATCTTAACAGATGCAGAAAAAGCATCTGACAAAATTTAACATCTATCTATGATGAAAACCCTCAACACAATGGGTATACTGAGAACATACCTCAACATAATAAAGGTCATATATGGGACGCCTGGGTGGCTCACTTGGTTAAGCGGCTGCCTTCGGCTCAGGTCATGATCCCAGCGTCCTGGGATCGAGTCCCACAACGGGCTCCTTGCTTGGCAGGGAGCCTGCTTCTCCCTCTGCCTCTGCCTTCCACTCTGTCTGCCTGTGCTCGCTCTCTCTCTCTCTAACAAATAAATAAATAAAATCTTTAAAAATAAATAAATAAAGGTCATATATGACAAGTCCACAGCTAACATACCCAACAGTGAAAAGCTGAAAGTCATTCCTTTAAGATCAAAAACAAGAGAAGAATCACCACTTTTATTAAACAGAGTACTGGAACTCCAAGCCACAGCAATCAGACAAGAAAAGGAAATAAAAGGCATTAAAATCAGTAAGGAAAAAATAAAATAAAATAAAATCAGTAAGGAATAATAAAACTGTCCCTATTACAGATGACATGATGCTATATATAGAAAGTCCTAAAGAGAGGCGCCCGGGTGGCTCAGTTGGTTAAACATACACCTTTGGACTCAGGTCATGATCCCAGAGTCCTGGGATGGAGCCCCTCATTGGGGTCTCTACTCAGCGGGGAGCCTGTGCTGTCTCACTCTCTCTCAAATAAACAAAAGCTTTAAAAAAAAAAAAAAAGGACACTGATGGGGAAGCCTATATGGCTCAGTTAGTTGAGCATCTGACTCTCGATCTCAGCTCAGGTCTTGATCTCAGGGTCATGAGTTCAAGCCCTGCACTGGTTCCACAGTGTGGAGCCTACTTAAAAAAAAAAAAAATGCTGATGAAAAAAACTGAACATGACACAAATAAATGGAAAGATATACTGTGGGATGCCTGGGTGGCTCAGTGGGTTAAGCCTCTGCCTGCAGCTCAGGTCTTGATTCCAGGGTCCTGGGATCGAGACCGGAATCGGGCTCTCTGCTCAGCAGGGAGCCTGCCTCCTCCTCTGTCTCTGCCTGCCTCTCTGCCTACTTGTGATCTCTCTGTCAAATAAATAAATAAAATCTTTAAAAAAAAAAAAAGAAAGAGGGGCGCCTGGGTGGCTCAGTGGGTTAAAGCCGCTGCTTTCGGCTCGGGTCATGATCCCAGGGTCCTGGGATGGAGCCCCGCATCAGGCTCTCTGCTCGGCGGGGAGCCTGCTTCCCTTCCTCTCTCTCTCTGCCTGCTTGTGATCTTTGTCAAATAAATAAATAAAATCTTTAAAAAAAAAAAAAAAGAAAGATAT
>RCUC01151560.1:0-12610 GCA_003697995.1 Taxidea taxus jeffersonii | reverse complement strand
GGAGGGCAGAGAACATTGGTTCCCTGTAAGAAAAACCTTCACTCCAGTTCAGAAGTGAGTTGTCCCCTGTGGTAGAAGTAATTTTCAGAGAAGGGTAAAATCATGATTCCCAGAGATACAAAGATCATCTGGTAGCAAGACCCTGGTGGGGAAAGATGGAAAAGCACGATGGATGGAGAGGATCAGAGTATTAGATGGATCACCAAAAAAGATGTATTTTAAAAAGGATCTGTACTTTTAAATATGTCAAATATGTATTATGTATTTTAGAAAGCCGTACTTTTATTATGCAGTTATAAAAATGTATACTGTTACTGGAGTCACCCTTCCCTTTAGAGCTGTGCAAGATTGACTCATTCTGCAATTTGTTTAAAGTTCAGTGTCTTCCTCAAATTTTCTGGAAAAGCCCCAAGGGCAAGTTTCTGGTCAGTTTTCATTCTCATCTCCCACTTCTGCAGAACTAATAGTTTGGGGGTCATTTTGTCACTCCATTCATGCTGCCTTTATGACTACATAGGCCCAGACTTCCAATTAGCCCTTTTCCTTGAGTCCTATCCTCCCCAACCCCCACAAGTCACCACCAAGTCATAAAAGGTCTTTGTGTGTATAGCAGATGTTACTGAAGGTTTGGAGTGGTGAGGGGTTTATATTGCTACAGTGCACAAAACTTAAGGTAAAACAACGTATCATCCCTGTTTTTAAAAGTTCTTTGCTGCTCTGGCACATAGCTCAACCCCCTCCCTTCTCTACTCTCTGACACCCAGATTCCTATTAATTTCTTATGTCCTCAGAGTATGCGATACATTTTTACCACAAGAGGCTTCTCAGAAGCAGTATCATTCTTAGACCCAGATAAAAGGGGCCCCAGGCCCCTCTGGACCCTGTGCTTCAAAGTAGTCTTTGCTTCCTACCCTCCCCCACATAGTATGAGGTACCCAGTTAGCCAAGGAGACACACCTGCCCCGCGTTTGCCCTCCTTCCTACCTTCTGGATGAGACAGTAAATATTTTAGGCTTTATGGCCATATGTTCTCTTCGTCAACTGGAGGCCTTGTGTTTGGAACTTGGCTGTGACGGCAGGAAGGTTGTTATGAAGTGTGCCAAAGGCTCCCTCCATGTGGGTTGGAATTGGGGTAGGAAGAAAGCCTAGGAGGTCGAGATGGTTCATGGGCCAGGAGCCAGGGTTGGGGTCTAGCTCTCTACAGAATACTGTTCTGATTCAGAATTCTGAGGAGTCCATGAAGTCCAAATTCAAATCTGGCCTTCCAGGTTGTTAAAAAGGAATATTTGTCAAGTTAGGTGAGTAGAACATAGTTTGTTTAACAGTTTGTTAATTTGATTTATGACTTTAGTCCTTACACATGTAGTGTAGGGTCTCCTTTGTCATTTTACCCACCCCCTGACCCACACTAATGTGCAGTTTTCGTAAGCAAAGTTTGATCCCACCTTGAAGAAAAACCCTGGTTTTCTAAACATTTTTCTTCATCCTTTTATTTTATATATCATATGTATATATATATCATATATATATATATATTCATTCATTCATTCATTCCCCAGTTCTAAACATTCAAGGTCAAGACCAGAAGAGTAGATATTATGATATGATGTTAAATCCTAAGTTCAGGCAAGAGCTTCTTATAACCCTCCAAGTTCAGGAACGGTTCTAGTGACTAGATAGGGCTAAATCAGCGAGTGGGAGTCCTGAAGTTTACCTCTGCAGAAAGATGTTAGCCAAGGGTAGAAACCAGGCAGGGTGTATGACAGACCCAAACTGCCTGAAGCATCATTCCCTTTAAGAAACCAAATTTCATGATAGCTAGGACGGCTAAGAACGGAACTACCAGGGTTTGTGCTTGCCCAGAGAATCATGCCATGAGAAAGGTACAATGGGGATAATGAGCTTCAAGTCAGCTCTGAGCTGTTAGGCTAGGAGGCTGGAAAAGGGACACTACAGCTGGTCGGGAGGGCTTTTCCCTCGAGTTTCTCTTGGCCATCTGTTCTGAACTGTGCCATCAGCTTCCCATTGG
Organism: Taxidea taxus jeffersonii; assembly: GCA_003697995.1. Classification (NCBI taxonomy): domain Eukaryota; kingdom Metazoa; phylum Chordata; class Mammalia; order Carnivora; family Mustelidae; genus Taxidea; species Taxidea taxus. The sequence goes on along the minus strand of RCUC01151560.1, from coordinate 10,581 downwards.
AAAGGTCAGAATGGGTGTGTGGGTAAAGCCTAATGTTGGCTCCACATGCTGTGTTAGATGCAGCTGCTCTTGGCTTGGTCACGCCTGGGTTTGCACCCAGGACCCTCAAAAGCTCTGCGCATTATGGTAATTAGCCATCTGCCGCAGCCTTTCCAAGACAGGCTGATCACAAAAGGAAGCCAGGAAGCTCTCTGACAGCAGCAGAAATGGAGGCTGGCAGAGCCGCCTCAGGCCGCTGGCCCCCTCCTCCACCTCCCTCCCAGACCCTGAAGCCTTGAAGGGCGGTGGTTCAGCGCTCAGCACAACCCCTCATCTCCCAGCACCCCAGGGAAAACAAGCAAGGGATCTCACTGATGCATGGCTGTCACCCATGCAAAGAGAGGAGCTGAGCAGGGGACATGAGTCTGCTGAGACAATTAAATTCTCTGTGTCAGCAAGGAGACAGACACACCATTTGTTTGAGAAGTGCCTTTCCTTTGGGGACTGGGCGCGATTGGAAATGTTTAGATGATCGGTTTGTACTGAAACTCTAAACTTGTACTTATGTATCTAGTTATGTTAGTCCTTGATTAGGAGTAGCTATTGAGCTCTGAAAGTTACTTCTGGTATATACATTTAGCCATAAATATACAGTTATGTATGTATGCCATGATATCCAGATCTATACGTGCTGACAAAAATCTTGTCATGTGGAACACCCTTCCCAGGATGGACCTTTTGTTTTGTGTATGTGGATATGTACATAGATAAGCTATAAATTAGCTTTAGGATGAATGAGTATATATGTAGAGGTAGCTATGTAGTACATATAGCCTAAGGGTTTTTTAAATTTTTAAAAAATTTTTATTTCTTTATTTGACAGACCGAGATCACAAGTGGGTGGGAGGGTGGCGAGGAGGGGAAGCAGGCTCCCCGCTGAGCAGAGAGCCTCCATCCCAGGACCCTGGGATCATCACCTGAGCCCTAGGCAGAGGTTTCAACCCCCTGAGCCACCCAGGTGCTCCAGCTTAAGCATTTTTTGAACTTTAAATGTGCATAAATGTATCCATAAACAGAAAGCTACGTCTGCATGGGGAGAGGAATGGCATGTAGAACTCAGAACTCGGGAACTGGTTCCAGTCCCAGCTCTGTTACCCTACACATACACGGTGGTACTCATGGGAGGATTGTACTCTTTGTAGCAGGAAAAGTGGAATAAAACAAACCTCAGGCCTAACTGGCATTGGAGGGACTTGACTCTGGCTGTGTTCGAGCTCCCAGGGAGAACTAGAAGCACAGATACCGTCTGGTAGCAACATGCAGTGAGGCAGTTTGGAGGTAAGAAGAGGCTGGAGCCTTGTTTTAGCAGACAGGGATATCTGGCGGATGCAGTTGCATTCATAATTGTTAGAGCAAGCCCAGAGCCCTGTGTGCCTGTGCTGGGGGCACAGAGGGCGAATGGGCTAAATGCCTGAGAAGGTCAGCGGGAGGAAATCATGGTGGAGTAACCTGGAGTCTGATCTTGAAGGATCACAGGAGTGAGGGAAAGCATTTCAAGATTTAGAAATAGCATTTATAAAGGTATGAAAATACAAGTTGTATCCCAGTGATGGTGAGATGTCAGGGGTGGCAGGAGTGTAGGGGGTTGGAGATAAGACCAGAGAGGGGTGTGAGAGTTTGAAGAGGGGACCATGAGGCCCCCTAATGAGCAAAGGCTTTATTCTGTGGCTGGTGGGGAGCCACCAAAAGGTTTTAAGCAGGGGAGTTAAGAAATCAGACTTACTTAAGTTTGAGAGAGATTGGTCTGATAGCCAGGAGAGGATGGACTGGAAGTGGAGGACTGGAAGGAGATTTTTGCAGGAGCCTGGGTGGGAGATGGTCGCGGATATCATGGGGATAGAGAAAAGGGTATAAAGTGAATTCAAGTGCTTGTGGGGTAGAATTGGTAAGATTTTGGGTCATGAGAGGAAAGAAGAAACAAAAGTGACTTGGGTTTCTAGCTTGATGCATTGGGTAGAGGTTTATCCCCTCAACTGGGACAGAGATCACAGGAGTGTGGCTAGGAATGGTTGGGGAGTTCTGTTCTAGACATCCTACTCAGAGGTGACAGCGGGACAGCCAGGGAAATACATCTAGAGTCAGGTGAACGAAATTCTCTCTCTCTCTCTCTCTCTCTCACACACACACACACACACACACACACACACACAGGACCCCATACCAAAAATAATTGGGTAAGAAGTATGAAGAACCATATCAGGAAAATTTCAGAATAGCTCCTATGATCCAGCCCTTGTCCCGCTCCCTTCTCTCTCCAGCAGCTCTCTCTGCATCAGCTTTGCTGGCCTCTCTGCTGTCTCTTGAGCATTCCAAGCATGCTCTCATCTCCAGGCTTTAGCTCTAGCTGGTCTCCCTCATTCTTCTTCACTTTCTTATTTTATGACTTTATTGTGTGTTGCTTGTTTCCCTGTGAGACTATACACAGGGGCAGGGATCCTTGTCCCTTTTGTTCTTAGAACCATGCTAGGGCAAACAATAAGCTCTCCATAAAAACTTGTGGGATGAATGAATTTTAAAATGAGTCCACTTAAAATGTGGACCAAAATTTGATTGAAAATTGACCTTTAAAAAGAGAAATAAAAACTATAAGAATATTTTAATGTATACTTCACAAAATGTCATTAATAATTACAATTATGATTCTTAGAGTAAAGAATGAACCAAGTGTTCATTTGGGGAGTTGTATGATTTTTCTGACAATATTGTTTAATGATATGGTATACCTTAGACCAATTCCTACTTACACCAAAATCCTCTTTGACTTTTGTGATGTGGCCATAAAAAAGTGTTATCTTTTGCAAAAATATCTGAGGCTTTGTCACTTTTTCCCCTCACCTTAGTATGCCATAAATAAATAAACAATTTTTGAAATTGAGATACACTTTGTAAGTAATAAACTGCTCACATCTTAAGTGTACCATTCAACTGGATTTGGGAACTCCTATCAAGACAGAACATTTCCATCATCCCGGAAAGCTCCTTTGTGCATGTTCCCAGGCAGCAGTCCCTCCCCAAGCAATCACTGGTCTTGTTTCTATCACTATCATAAGCTAGGTTTTTTTGCATTCTAGAATTGTAAATAAATGGATTCATATAGTATATAGTTTCTTTCACGGAGCATAATGTATTTTGAGATCCATCATGTCGTTGTGTGTATCTGTAGCTCATTTTATTTCATTCCTTAGGAGTGTACCAAGGGCCTCTCATATTTCAAGAGGCTCACTCTGTGTATTTAATCAATTGTTACTTGAGATAACTCTGCTATTGCCTTTGCAGGTGGTTCAAGTACTCCTTTTTCACTTTCTTTCATTTGATGAAGTTCTGTATCTTCCTCTGTTAAGACTTGCCACTTTAGTTTGTAATTAATTTCTATATATTTGCAGTGTGTTTTTAAGTACATATCTAACAATGAATGAGAAACTGACCCCCCCCTCCAAAAAAAACTAGTATGAAGTAGACATTACCAGTAAAAAAGGAAGGATGTTTGGAGTAGGGACTAATTTTATAAGTGGTTACTTTATTAGTGTTTTGATCATTTTTTTGTATTTTGATCACTTTTGCTTCACAAAGTAGACTTCTAAATATAGGGACCAGGATACTGAACACTCTTAATATGTCAAGGATACTCCTTCCCCTGGTGCATGTGTGTAGGTGTGTGTGTGCATAGCACACGTGGGTCAATGCCTGGGAACTGAAGAATCACTTGTATGTACACATTTACTAGCTTGTTGTCATTGTCCATTCGAGACAATAAAGCTAAACAAAGCAGACATAGACGTCTATTTGATTCAGTTATATGAAATTGCTGATATTTAAGCATTTCTGCTGTATAAAACCAGCAATTTCATGGGGTTCAACTTCATAGGTTTTATACTGCAAATTGCCACCCATTAATGGGTAATGAAATCAATTTAATAGGCTAGGATCAGCATTTTTTTAATGAAATAGAGTAGAGTAGAAGATATCAGAGGGGTTCTCGTGTTATAAGAATAGTTAAGGCTTACTGAAGATTTATTCTGTGCCAGGTGCTATTCTAAGTGCCTTGTAAGCCTTAACTACTGATTATCATTATCATTATCAGCGTCCTGATTATTAGCTCTGTGCTAGCCCAGTGGACCAGGAAAGACTGGTGATGCCGTGTTAAAACTCCACCCAGAAAACTCCAGACACTTGCAAGTCAAAAGATCTCACTATCCCACAGCCACAAAAGTAGCCCGGAATACTGCCCAGGGAAGTTTCAAAAGCCGTGTTCTCGTCGTCAGTCCAGGAAAACTAAGGACAGAATGTCTGATGCATACTGGAAGTTTTACCAAAAACTTACACAAGGCATCTTGCTTTAGATAATGGGTGGTTCCTGAAAAGTTGAAAGCTTTTTAAAATCCAACTCGAGGCAGCCTGCCTGATATATATCTGCTTCCACTTCTGAGATAGTCAGGCTCAATTCCTTTATTATACAGAAACCTCCCCCATTACATAAAAACACGGTGGTAAATTCTTCTGTGAAGTGAAGAATTACATCCCTGGTCTTCATTACCATATTTTCCTAAAGAGAAGACTAAATCTTTCCTGTCCAATAACTGGGATAACTCCAGATGAAATGTGTGTTCTTCATCCATAGTTCTTAGGAGAATGAGATTAATTCAATTGCCAATTTGTCTTTTCCACATTTTTCTTAGTCATAGGTTCAGTTTTTGGTTTTCCAAGTATGTGAGGGTGGGTCCTTTCTACTTTCTCTTTTTGTTAAAAGACAATCCCCTTCCACTCCCCGCCCTCCAGCAAACAACAGTAATACCCAACAACAGCATAGTGTGACTTTGTTGTTACATTAACATAGTACATTATTGGAGGAGAAGCAGTTCAATGCCGTGGTGAGTAAAAGGGGGAAAACAAACTCCTGTAACATAGGAGCATGAACTGCTACACCAAAAATATTGGTGCTTACGATGCAGGCCCTGTGCCTGGAGCTGACAATGTAAATTCTTGCCAATATAAAGCTTCTCTGCAAAGACATTAATCCTGCAGAGGTTGCTGGTGCTGGAGGAGTATTTGTTTGCTAAGACAAAAATCCTTCAAGTTAATTAGTGTTTTGAAAAAGCCAACCAAAAACAGTAACAATCATGGTCAACAGGAGGGCTCAGACTTCTGTTTTCTGGGGAACAAAAGCCTGGATGAGGGAGATACCTGGCTGTTTGATCAAATTTGCTACATTACAAAGACATTTTGTCAGTGGCATAGCCATTATAGTAAATTCTAAATTCCTCGGTGGTTTTAGGTAGACTAAATTATCTTTGGTGCACATTGGTTAAAGCAAATATTTATTGAGCGCCTACTATGTACAAAGTCCTGTGCTTAACCAATTAATCTGTACTTTCAGGATGTATTTTCTTCATTCCCAATAAACATTTAATGCAAGGTATGCTTCAGTACTTTAAACTGATCTTCATGCATACCTCCTTAAAACTCTGTCATATGTGGCCAGTGCTATTCTTACACATTACATATTCTTGTGTCGCAAGTGTTATTCTTCAATGCTTCTATTTTTCGGTATATCTAGGCTGTCCTTGACTTTGGGATATTCAACTTTTGTACAACTCTTTTCTCTTTTTTAATTTTTTAAAAGATTTTATTTATTCATTTGACCCAGAGAGAGAGAGAGAGAGAGCACAAGCAAGGGGAGTGGCAGGCAGAGGGAGAGGGAGAAGCAGACTCTCTGCTGAGCAGGGAGCCCGATGTGGGGCTCTATCCCACGACCTTGAGATCATGACCTGGGCTGAACGCAGATGCTTAACCGACTGAGCCACACAGGCTCCCCTTTTGTACAACTCTTAAATAAGCTGTACTGTACACTGAATTCAAACCTTGCTTCATGAACCAATGCATGAACATTTAAGTTCCTGCACGCACTGCTAGCCTATCAGTGGCGTAATTCTGGTAGTTTCCCCTCTTGGCTTGTCCAGCACTGTTTGGCAATTATTCAAATAGTTCTTTTGCATTTTGCTCCTTTTTTTTCCCACTTAGCAATTCTTTTTATAAAATGAATGACAAGAGCATAGATCTCAAAACCAACATAATGGAGAAAGCTGGAAATCATTAAAAATGTTAAAAGCAAAACATTTCCAGCTTCAATCTAACGTTCACTGAGTTTTAAGCTAGTAGTTTGCATGTTTAAATGGGAAGAACAACATGTATGAAAGCAGGAAATAACTTGAAGATTGTATCTGAAGAAAAACTTCTAATTCTTGTTATCATTTTTCTGGCTTTCTACAAACAGCCCTTCCCTTAGAACATAGAAGATGACCAACTTTCTAATATTCAACTTGTGTGTATGTATTTTGAGCATGTTATATGTACATGTAGAGGATTGCCTACAAAGAATCCTGCATGTAAAACTTCTATAGAGCAAAGGGGTCATTTTAACAGTTGAAATTCTTGTTGGTGGAGTAAGTACCAAGTTTGCTTCTTGTCCATCGTGAAGCCCCATTGAAGTAAACTGTGCTCTTACACACCCCCGAAAACAACTACAACAAAAAAAACCAGCACCCAAAACAACAAAAAATCACCTTAGATGCCAAGAGAATGGAAAGAGCAGGTTGCTCCCAGATGAGAGTTTTCCAGAGACTTCTAAAAGAGAAGAGAACTGACAAAGGGAAATTGTAGAGCCCAAATGGAAAGCAGGAACTGCTTTAAGACAAGGGCTTTCCCTGTCTTGTAAAATCCTGAATGAATTGAAGAGACTTTGCAAAGTGCTTTCAATGGCAATAAGACAGGGGGTTGGGAAGTGCTTTCTTCCAGAATAAGATGAAGTCAGGAGAGCAAAGGTCAGATGCTGTGGGGATGGGAAAATGAAGAATCCTTCTGACTTTGAGGAGGGAGCAAGGCTAGAAAGATAGGGTTACTGCATTGTGACCCTGGGTTGACTGGGCCCTGAGTAGCAGTGTCCCCAACACTGGGCAAAGGGTCCTGTGCTCCTAACATAGAATCAAAAGCCTTTGGATCTCATTGGACCACATTCTCCAGCCAGAAATGCAAATCCACCATGAAGCATGTCTAGAATCTGATTTAATTGCATTGAAAGGAAGTAAAGAAATAGATATTTCTTTAATACATGAATCTTTTAAGAGCTACAACCTCTACATCAAGAGAGGCAGGAGGGGGTGTAGTGTATCTTGAATGATACTAATAATAGTTTTGAGTTATCTGTAAACTCACGGAAGAGAGGTTTTTGGTCAAAGGGGACTTCTGACACCTAAAATTTAAATTTTTTTTTTTTTTAAGATTTTATTTATTTGACAGACGGAGGTCACAAGCAGGCAGAGAAGCAGGCAGAGAGAGAGGAAGAAGCAGGCTCCCTGCTGAGCAGAGAGCCTGATGCAGGGCTCGATCCCAGGACCCTGGGATCACGACCTGAACTGAAGGCAGAGGCTTTAACCCACTGAGCCACCCAGGCGCCCCTGACACCTAAAATTTAAAGAAGTCAGTAATTGCAATGCTTAGAACCAGCTTGCCTTCTAGGAACTTTTCCTCTCCTGGTAGCCCCAGCTGCCACTGCTAGGTATGGTTTGGGTTCTTGCTGAGTTTTCCTGCCATGAATCACATATATTCTATCAAGTTACTAGATACAGGTCAGCTTTTGTGCCCCTATGGGGAAGGGGTGGGGAGCAGTGGAGAGAAGTGGGGAGAAGTGGTAGAGAGCAGTGGCTGGCCTTCCTGAGAGGCAGGTTGGGAGACCAGGAAGTTCATCTTGCCAACTTTGTAGTCAATGCATGAGGTCTGCATGAACTCATGCTTCCTCTGGAAAGCCTTCACCTGTCAGTGGACCCACCCAGCACACTGACCTTTGTGTATTGTCCCACACTGTTCTTCCTCTGAGCTGTTGTCCAGCCCATTCCTCTGGACTTCAAAGTTCCCAAGGGCCAGGGTGGTATCTTCTCTTATACCCAGTATGGGACTAGCCTGCAATAAGGTGCTCAAGGGAAACACTCCAGAAATTTGATTTTATCAAAGTACTCTTTGCATCCTGCTGAAAAATGCTCCCATTCCCCAGAGGTTTTATTTCTTCTGGTAGTGATCCCTATATCTTCAGTTGTGCTTATACTTGGTTCATGAAGCTCTGGTGGTATCTGTTGACTTATGGCCATGTCAGATGAAGTCTCAGCTCATTTATCTACCCTGCATCCCTCCAACCACTTCTAGACACCTCCTCCCAATGTTCAGTTTTCCCACTGGCTGTATCTTGGACTTCAAGCAATGTATTTGGACCCCCATTTATTTTTCCACTTAGTGTCTTCTGACTTCCTTGTTTTGACAGGAGGGTAATTATGCCCAGCCTTTCCCTCCTCTCTGCCCCTCACCCTTTCTATTTCCCTATCTCTGTCAAGATTGATCAGATCAGGGGTGCCTGAGTGGCTCAGTGGGTTAAAGCCTCTGCCTCCGACTCAGGTCATGATCCCAGGGTCCTGGGATCAAGCTCCGCATCAGGCTCTCCGCTCAGCGGGGAGCCTGCTTCCTCTTCTGCCTCTCTGCCTCCTTGTGATCTCTGTCTGTCAAATAATAAAGTAAATAAATAAAATCTAAAAAAAAAACGATTGATCAGATTAATGTTCTCAAGTTTGGTTAATATTTACATTCTGTTCTGCAACCAGACTGTCTTCATTGACTTGCCCATTAGTTCCTTCATTCATTCATTTTTCATTCATTAAATATTTTTTGAGTGCTTACTATGTGCCAAGCACTGTTGTAGGCACTAGAGATATAGAAGTGAATAAAATAAGCAATATTCTTCAAAACAAAGGAAAAAAAGGAAATAAAAATTAACAGTCTTCATGGAGCCTTCCTTCTCATAATGGGAGAGAAGCAAAATACATATTTTGGGGGTACCAGGGTAGCTCAGTTGGTTAAGCATCTGCCTTCAGCTCGGGTCATGATTCCAGTGATCATGGGATTGAGCCCCATATTGGACTACCTGCTTAGCAGGGAGTCTGCTTCTCCCTCTCCCCTTGCCACTCCCCATTGCTTTTGCTCTCTCTCTCTCAAATGAATAAACAAACTCTTTTAAAAAAAGAAGGGAAGGGGGCACCTGGGTGGCTCAGTGGGTTAAAGCCTCTGCCTTCAGTTCAGGTCATGATCTCAGGGTCCTGGGATCGAGCCCTGCATCGGGCTCTCTCTCTGCTCAGCAGGGAGCCTGCTTCCTCCCCTCTCTCTGCCTGCCTCTCTGCCTACTTGTGACCTCTGTCTGTCAAATAAATAAATAAAAATCTTTTAAAAATAAAGAAAGAAAGAAAGAAAGAAGGAAAGAAGAAGAAGAAGATCAGGTGGGAGATTAGTGAGATTTCCCCAACCAATTCTCCAGTTCTCTGATGTCAACAGGGTGTCCAACAGTTAGATTTAATGCCAACCCTAGCTACCTGGAGCTAGCCCAGACACCACAGATTAAGGGCTCAGTCCCACAACACTGTCTGCACTTTAGTCACAAGCCACAAATGAACACCCAGACGACCACGACCTCTCCAGGCTCAGGTTCCATAGATGACTAGAACAACTCACAGAGCCCAGGAAAGCACTTGACTTACTATTATCAGTTTACCGTAAAGGATACAACTAAGAAAAACCAAATGGAAGAGATGCATAGGACAAGGTATGGGATAGAGAAGAGCACAGAGTTTCCATATTTTTAGTGAGAAGTCCAAATGGATTCTTCCTTCTCAAATCCATGCTACCTTTTATTTTGTTTCAGATTTTTTTTTTAGTAGATAATATATTCATATGATTTAAAACCTAAAATGACATAACAGTTATACGGTAAAAAATCTTGCACTCACGTCTATCTCATCTGCTTCATGCTTAGACCAAGCATTCATGCATGCATTCAGTCATTCATTTTAATTTACTTTAGTTTCTGCTTTTTTCCCTCGAGTTTCTTTTTTTTTTTTTGACAATTTTTATTTATTTATTTGTCAGAGAGAGAGAAAAAGAGCATAAGCAGAGGGAGTGGCAGGCAGAGGCAGGAGATGCTGGCTCCCCACTGAGCAAGAAGCTTGACATGAGACTTAATCCCAGGACCCTGGATCATGACCTGAGCCAAAGACAGATGCTGAATCCACTGAGCCACCCAGGCGTCCCTTCCCTCAAGTTTCTACATTGCCTTTCTTTTTGAGGAAAGAAGGAACATGTACCTTCTCTACCATGTATCAAACATTTTATAGCTTCTCACTCCTTTTATCTGTTGCTTAGACTAGACAATTCCACTTATATGAGGTATCTAAGATAGTCAACTTTATAGAAATGGAGAGTAGAATGCTGATTGCCAGGGGCTGCTGGGTGGTTGGGGTAAAGGAGATTTCCTGTTTAATGGATATAGAGTCTCATTGTGTAAGATGGAAAAATTCTGAAGATTCACAATAATGTGAATATACTTAATACTGTTGGACGACTGTACACTTAGAGATGGTTACTAAGGTAAATTTCATGTTTTCTGTGATTTACCAAAATTAAAAATATATGTTTAAAAAAGTTTAAAAAAAGGGGCACCTGGGTGGCTCAGTG
>ML107076.1:101459-134953 GCA_003697995.1 Taxidea taxus jeffersonii | reverse complement strand
ATTCAGATTTAAGAGGAATCTGCATTTTTAAAAAGCTCCCCAGGAGAGTCTACACATCCAAGTTTGGAAATGACTTCTCAGTTGCACTTATTTCTCAAGCTCATCCAACTTTTCTCAGTTCTCATCCACATGACTTTGGTGTATGAGCTGAGTAGACACATCCCTGGAGGACAGACATAAAGAATGCATTCCCCCAGGGTAAGGTTGATTGGACAAGCCTGGGGACCGAGCCCCATATGATTGTCATTTAAAGAAATCATTTCTTCCTCTGAAACAAGAGCCTGAACCCAGCTGTATACTGAGTGTACAAGTGGAAGAAAAGGGCTGAATCCAAAGAGGAAAAAAGGAAGAGTTTTTAGTGACAGACAAGCTATGGAGACATAGGAGGGAAATGACAGATACGCATGGCTGTCCGGGGGGGATGTAGGGAAGGAATGGAATTTACACGAGGCCCACAAGGGGTCTGATCTTAGATACAAGTCTGTGTGAATCAAATGGAAGTGAGTGTGCATTAGGGAGTAGGGGAAAAAGGTTGGGAAAAAAAGGTCATGACTCTATGCAAATGGTTGACAAAGCCCCCCTATTAAAGAAGGTCCCTGAAGAAGTGGATGACAAGGTTGGAGAATGAAAGGCCAGGATTAGGTCAAAGTGGAGGGAGCTGGTCCAGGGGAGAAAGAAGAGACACAGAATCAAAAGCAGAGTGTAGAAGTACAGCACCCCACCAGACTATTACTATAAAGGGCAGTTTCCCACAGAGCTGCCACAAACACAAACCGGGCAAAGGGCACTTCTCCCGTCCTTCGAGAACACATGGGCATGGAACCAGCTGGCTTTACAAGAGGGATCTGGCATCATGGAGAACACTTTATCCCATAAATAAGTCAGACTCAATTATTTTATATCAAAACAATATCTTAGCTTTTAATGAGCACAACTGCCAATACCCAGAGTCACGCATTATGAATCACTATTTGCTCCTTCCTACACTTTCTAATTTCCTGCTAAGGAGACAAGGCTGAATGGGGTCATTAATCTGAATTAGAAATACTGTGACCTGCTCTGCACTTTGCTTGCTAACACTGTGAGGCAGAGCTGGACTGGGCGGTGGGGGGGTGGGGTGGGGGAGATAGTTGACTTTCTATACAGTTCTGAGGAAAGGGTGGGGTGGTAGGGGAGATGCAGAGCGAGTTTTCACTGTTAAGCCCTGTTTAATTCCAGATGCCATTTGGACAACTCTTATCTGGCTTTGAAATCATTGCTCTTATTGATGATGAGAATCATTGCAATCATTGATGCTTTTATTGGAGCTGTTGTCAAATGACAAGCTTTGCTCAGCCCCTGGTGGAACTCTAGAAGGCTCACCTAAGCAGCCTGAAATAATGTGCTCCCCTTGTTCGAAAAGGGGGACTTGTGTATTGTTCAGGCCAAGTTGGCATAGTTCAATGGACATGTTACTGGTGACGTCATGGAGGTAAGACTCTGAGGGAAGCTGGACCTTCAAGGCACTTGGTTCACTGAGTCTGTCTTGCAACTGCTTGCTTACTTCAGAAGGAATATAGTGAGTGGTCCTTGGAAAAGCATCACCACAAAGCAGACTTACTATGTGGGCTGGGATAATACAGACAGAAAACTCAAGCTTATTAATTCACCTTCTTTTTAAGACTCTGGTAAGAATTTTGGTGGACTTTCTGGGGCTAATGGGAGCTGGGGACTCTCTCCTTGTTCTCCCCAGGCCCCCAGAACAGAACTACAGATTACAACAGACACCTAGATCAGCAGCCTTTGGCCAAAAGATGCTGTTCTTGACCTACATTACCCTGCTCTGACCCCTAATTGGTCACACCATTTACTGCTAACAATGCTACTAGTGGAAACTCAATAGATGTAAAAAGTGAGTTCCAAAGGGGTGGAAAATTCCCAACAGCCAGGTCTGGGAGGGCCAGTCTGCAGGTGTAGCCCCAACCTTCTGAGGCCATTAAGAAGAACAGCTGTGTTCCCAAGTCACTCCCGGATGTCTCCCCCAGACTCAGAATGCAGAGCTCAAGGAACTGTGGTCTGAACTGAGTCATTCATCTGTCCTATCCACTGGGCCCCACCACACCATTCTAGACTCCTTTAAAGCTGGGAGGATGGGATCCTCAACTTTTCCTTATGGCTAGTGCATGGAAAGTTTTCCCTTTTGGACCCTCCCTCTCTCCCTCCCTCCCTCCCTCCCGGCTTCCGTGGTCCTGGCTGGGAAGGCCCTTGAAACAACTCCAACTACAGCTTTGCCCTGAATCTCCTGAACTGGCTGGCCTCCCACTGCCCCCTCCATGTGCCCCCTGCTTCCTGAGAGATCCAGAGGTGACCGCAGCCAACCTGCTTTGGAGCCTTGGGTATTGGGGGTTTTGTTGTTGCTCTAAGGCTATGGAAAACTCGAGTAATTTTCTGTGGTCACAACCCCAGGGTCCCCAGTCAGTGTAATTATAAGTCAATCACTCTCCTTCCAACTCTGGTTCCTCTTCCCTTCGGGCAGGTAAAATCATTACCATGGCTCCTTTCTCCCCTCTGCCAGACATTTATACAGGCCATTTACCTTATGTCTCATGAATCTTCTCAACTGAATGTTATTTGCTGGTGGTGGTGGCAGCAGGAGGGGTGGACTTATTTATTTAACTCAGAGCAGCAGAAGGCCTGTCATTGATTTCCCCTGCCCTCCACAGCCTCAGGCTACCTTCTGTTTTGCTAAGTGTGACTGAAGGGTGGATGATCCCCACAAAGAAACCTTCCTGAGGCACAGCCCTGGAGGGCCCCTCAACATGCAGCCCTCAGCCCACCACAGCCTGGCCTGGAGATGCTCCCAGCATACAACAAGGCCAGGGGAAGCAACAGGCTCTCCTCGAAGGAAGCACTGGGGTAGCATAGGGAGAGAGGTCTTTTCATGTATAGAAAAATATGAAGAACTCCTTCCAAATTTCCCTTATAACACTAATTTGAAAAAAAGGGAAAAGAAAGTTCTTTCTTGTGTCAGGTAAAGCACTTCCAAATACAGGATGGTCATTTATGGGAGTTTTGTTGAGCAGAACTGAAGGGGCTGTCTAAATCCTCCGCAAGATACCTCCTAATTGTCCTTCTCCTCCTGCTCCTTCAGCAATCCTACCAAATAATCTTACAGAAAGTGTTCAGTCTATTTTAATTTAATTTAATTTTAAGAGATAGAGAGTGCATGTGTGAACCAGGGGAGGGGCAGAGAGAGAGAGAGAGAGAGAGAGAATCTTAACCAGGCCCCACACATCTCAGAAACTTTAAAATTCCCTAAATGATGTTCACTTCCAAAGTTCTGGGTTGACAGCCTCCCTTTGCTGAGGGCACAGATTTTGTGGTCAAAAAATCTGGAGCCAGATTCACTTCCCTTCCTGTCCCTATGGCATATACTTCAGAGGGCTAGTTGAATTTCTAATTTCGTAGTTCAGCCCCTGTCAGCATTTCCACAGCCATTTCTCATGATCCTTCTTCCTTCAGTGTTCTACAACATAGCAGCCATTCCCTAAAGAGGATGTCAATATAGCCGCATATAATAATGGGAGAATGTGGTCACAGAGTCTGGGGAATCCAGGTTCAAGTCCCATATCAGCCAATTATTAGCTGTGTGGTCTTGGACAAAATATCCAACCTGCCTAAATTTTAGTGTCTTCATAAATAAAATGGGGGTGATAATACTACCTGCCTTATGGAATAGTTATGATAAAGAAGATAATGAACAGAAATAAGATAATGAACAGAAATACTTAGCCTGATCCAAAATCTATAAAGAACTTAACAAATTCAACACCCCCAAAACAAAAAACCCGGTCAAGAAATGGGCAGAGGACATGAACAGACACTTCTCCAAAGAAGACATACAAATGGCCAACAGACACATGAAAAAGTGCTTCACTTTTCAGTGGAGCTTCAGGGAAATACAAATTAATTAGATTACAGAAATATAGCTTCAGGGAAATATAAATTAAAACCAAAATGAGATACCACCTCACACCAGTCAGAATGGCTAAAATTAACAACTCAGGAAACAACAGATGTTGGTGAGGATGTAAAGAAAGGGGAACACTTTTGCACAGTTGGTAGAAATGCAAACTGGTGCAGCCACTCTGGAAATCAGTATGGAGTTTCCTCAAAAAGTTAAAAATATAGCTACCGTATAACTCAGCAATTGCACTACTAGGTATTTATCCAAAGGATACAAACATAGTGATTTGAAGGGCCACATGCACCCCAATGTTTATAGCAGCAATGTCCACAATAGCCAAAACGTGGGAAGAGCCCAGATGTTCTTCAACAGATGAATGGATAAAGAAGATGTGGTATACACACACACACACACACACACACACACAAACAGTGGACTATTACTTGCCATCTAAAGGAATGAAATCTTGCCTTTTTCAATGATGTGGATGGAACTAGAGGGTATTATGCTAAGTGAAATAAGCCAATCAGAGAAAGACAATTATCATATGATTTCACTCATATGTGGAATTTAAGAAACAAAACAGATGAACACAGGGGAAGGGAAGGAAAAGTAAAATAAGAAAAAAAGAGAGTGGGAGGCAAACCATAAGAGACTCTTAACTATAGGGAGCAAACTGAGGGTTGCTGGAGGGGAGGAGGGTACAAGGATGGACTAAATGGGTGATGGGCATTAAGGAGGGCACGTGATTTAGTGAGCATAAGGTATTATATACAACTGATGAATCACTAAATTATACCCCTGAAACTAATAATACACTATATTTTAACTAACGTGAATTCAAATAAAATCTAAAAAAAAAAATGAAAGAAATACTTACCCTGGGTCTAGAGCAACACTATTCAATAGACGCACAATGTGAGCCACATATGTAATCCTAAATTCTCTAGTAGTTTCATTTTTTTAAAAAAGGAAAAGATCCCTATGACCCTGCAATTGCACTACTGGGTATTTACCCCAAAGATACAGATGTAGTGAAAAGAAAGGCCATCTGTACCCCAAAGTTCATAGCAGCAATGGCCACAGTCGCCAAACTGTGGAAAGAACCAAGATACCCTTCAATGGACAAATGGATAAAGACGATATGGTCCATATATACAATGGTGTATTATGCCTCCATCAGAAAGGATGAATACCCAACTTCTGTATCAACATGGACAGGACTGGAAGAGATTATGCTGAGTGAAATAAGTCAAGCAGAGAGAGTCAGTTATCATATGGTTTCACTTACTTGTGGAGCATAAGGAATAACATGAAGGACACTGGGAGATGGAGAGGAGAAGTGAGTTGGGGGAAATCGGAGGGGGAGACGAACCATGAGAGACTGTGGACTCTGAGAAACAAACTGAGCGTTTTGGAGGGGAGGAGGGTTGGGGGTTGTGTGAGCCTGGTGGTGGGTATTAAGGTGGGCCTGTATTGCATGGAGCACTGGGTGTGGTGCATAAACAACAAATCTTGGAACACTAAAAAGAAATAAAATAAAATAGGGATGCCTGGGTGGCTCAGTTGGTTAAGCAGCTGCCTTCGGCTCAGGTCATGATCCCAGCGTCCTGGGATCGAGTCCCACATCGGGCTCTTTGCTCAGCAAGGAGCCTGCTTCTCCCTCTGCCTCTGCCTGCCTGTGCTCACTCCTGCACTCTCTATCTGACAAATAAATAAATAAAACCTTGAAAAAAAAACCTCTAAAAAAAAAAGAAATAAAATAAGAAAAGAAACAGGTAAACTTAATTTTACATATACATATAAATATTATCATTAAAAAACAACATCAGTATAAAATATTAAATAAGATATCTTTAAATTCCTCTGGTCATTTGAAACCTTGTCTGTATATTACACATCTCAGTGCTAACTAGCCACATGCCAAGTGCTTTTGAGCGTGGCTGCTGTGAGGCGACACAGGCCTAAAACATGGTAAATATCAGGTAAAGGCACATTCCTTTCACAAAGTCTCTGTCCTTCTAGGCCTTGGATTTTAGAGATATTTGGAAATGAACTCTGAAGTCATCTTTAGCCCTGGTGCTGAAAGGTCATTTTTGAGTTCCAAAGTCAGTCTTTCCCTGTAAGGGAACAGGCAAGGCCTTGGTGCCCAGCCCCCTGTGCACAGAGAGAGTTCTATGGACGATCTCGTCTACCATCCTGACTTCCTGGAACCCTACACTTCAAAGTTGGCAGGGGCCCTCGGTGGGCTAGCCCAATCTCTTCCCAAGTGCTCGAGTACCTTACACAACACTCATGCCAATCTCTCAGCCTCTTCTGGAAGGCCCCCAGCAGTGAGCAGCTTGCCATGGCCCCGAGAGTGCCTGGTTCACTTTCAGATGATTTTGGCTTAGAAACCCAGCCCTCTTCTCTCCACCTGCTCCCCATGGGTCTGAGCACCAGCCCCTGGGGGAGAATAAGTCAAAGCTTTCTTTGGTGTGATAACTTTACCAGTATTCCTCTAGGTGTCTTTGCATCAAGGAGGAGGTTATTTCCGTGGTTGCTCATATGACAGAGTGTGAAACCCCTTCTCCACACTGGGTGTAGGTGCTAGTTGTTATGCCTCCTTTGCAAAGTGCAGCTCCCAGAACTACATAGAAAATGTGCAATGTGGGCCTTGAAGACAAACATTCCTGATTGTGGGCAACCTCCCCTGCCACTGCCGTCTTGGCCACAGCCACACCACAGCCCCAGCACCTGGGAGCAGGCATGCACGAGGCCACCACATGCCCAGCTCCATGCCAGATGCCAGGCACTCTTCACCTACCAGCTGAGTATCCCCCCATCCCCCCACCACCCTGATGCTGGCTTCTCTCCCTGAATGCACGGAGAGCTGGGAGCACCAGTATCAACTTTCCTCCTCCCATGCCAGGGTCTCTGAGCCCTTCCCAGTTCCTTCACAGCTTCATACACAGAGGCTGGGAACCCAGAGCCGTCCCTGGCTTATTGCTTCTCTGGGGGATTAAGGTTGCTCTCCCTGTCCCCTTCTGTCCTTGGGGAAGCCCTTGGCCAGCCTTTCTCCTGTGTGATATGAAGATCCCTGCCAGGATCCAGCAATGGGGCTGCAGTTTCAGCCCCTCCCCTCTAGATGTTTCTCTGCCACTGATTAACTTCACACCAAACTCCCCTTAAGGCCCAGTTCAAAAGAGTGGGGTGGGCAAGGCCTGTGGCTGTTGGGCGGGGCCAGACACCCTTCTCCAGAGATACAGAAGGAAAGGAGCAGCTGCAAGGGAAGATTAAGCTCGGCCTCAGTCCCATCAATCAATAAATCAGTCAATCTTTATTGAGCTCCTGTGCCTGCACATGCTCATTAGCCAGCATGGACCCAAGAGTTGCAGCTCTGAGTCTGGGACTGGAGGGGGAGGAGAAGGCCGCTGGAAAATAGTTTCACCTCACAAAGATCAGTGGTTTCCCTGTAGGGTCATTAGCTAATTCACGCTAAGGTGTTAATGACTTATCAGCTTGCTTGCTTTCTAAAGGGACTCTAGCAGGGAGGGCCTGGGCAGGGACCTCCTAAAAGGGTAAAAGATGGCAAAATACATGCTAAAGGCACATGTCTCTGTCTTGCCATTTCCCCCAGGGATCAGGATGCTGAATATGCATGAGGGTCAGAAAAGAAGGGAGGAGCAGAGCTGCAGGGACTACTACTTTCATTCCCTGCTCCTTCCCCTCTCCAAGTGTGCCCTGAAGCCAGTTACTTGGCCTCTTGAGCCTCTGCTCCCTCACCAGTAAAACAGGAGTGTCCCCCAAATACAGTTGGGAGGATAAAGCACTTGGTACAGCTCTTGGTTTAAAACCAAACCAAATAAAAAACATGGTGGTTACTTTTGTTCATACTGAATTAAACCCAGACTGACAAGAGCTATAATCTTCCAAAAAGGGGATGGTTGGCAGATCTTCCTTGGCCTTCAACTAGAGCACTTCCTGTCATCCAGACCTCATTTGGTGGCCTTCTAGGACACTATCACTTGCAAATTTGTCCAATCCTCCTTGATATTCATTCCCATTCATTTATGGGTCCTCCTTACATTACCTCTTAATTAATGAGAATTGGGTAGCTGGGTAGTTCAGTCAGTTAAGTGACTGCCTTCAGCTCAGGTCATGATTTCAAGTTGAGCCCCGGGGCAGGCTCCCTGCTAAGCAGGGGGGGTCTGTTTCTACCTCTCCAGAACTCCTGCTCGTGCTCTCGCTCTCTCTCTCAAATAATTAAATAAAATCTTAAAAAAAAAAAGATAAATTAATGAGCCTTACAAGTTTTTTGTTCTAAAATCACCTCCCTGAAAAGTCAAAGGCAGTCTCCTCAGTCTAGTATTTTAGGATTTGATAATCAGACTGCACTTCCCTTTTGATTCATAACTTTATAGATTCTACTCCTATCTTAGCTTGGGCTCTTCCCTCTGCAGAGCCTACCGTGTGTCTTTCTGTCTCGATCTTGCCTGCTTCACATTAGTCATCCATTCATTCATTCATTCATTCACAAGCATGTACTAGGTTCCCTCTAAGTGCTGGTGGTAAGGACAGGACCACAAACATGGTTCCTTTCCTCATAGTCATTATGTACCATAGGCAAAGACATAAAGGAATAGGTCGACAAGCAAATAAGTAAAACAATTCTAGTGTAATGGAGTATAAATAAGATAATGAAGAAAATGGACAAGAGGCTCAGTGGTAGACTGCTGGAGAAAAGGTTATCAGGAAGGAAGGAAGAAGTCCTCAGGTGGCAAAGAGCTCAGCACGAGACCCCAAGACATTGCATGTGGGGGAGCAGGCATGGGGTTGGGGTGAAGGGCTAGGCTAGGGGCAGACCATCAAAAGGGGCTTGAATTTTATGCTAAATTTGTTGAGAAGTTGTTGGTAGGCTTTCCTCATAGCAGTAACATAATCTGATGTATGTTTTAAAAGGTTACCTTTGCCATCACATAGAACACAAGTTAGGTTTTGGAAGGAAATATTGTAAGTTTGGAGACTGTTGCTGTAACCTAAAGGAGAGACGATGGTGGCCAGGACCAGTGGAAAAGCAGTAGATAAATTCTAGGCACATTTAAAAATTAGAAGTGACAAAAGAAAAGCAGGGGCTGGGGAGTCATGTGTCCTGTCTCAGACACACATTCATTTTGTAATGTCTGTGAGGTGTGATGTATCAAACAAAGTGGATGGGTAGGTGAGCCTGGAGCTCACACACCTGACTGGAGATGAATTTAGAAAGTAGACCATAAAGATGACCCATCCATCACCCACAGGAGTCCATCCACTCACCTCCCTCCTGCCAAGTGTTCCAGTTCCTCTCCTGCAGACACAGTCTCTAGCTATTATAATCCCACAGATTTCCAGGAGGACCAAGGAGTCCTGGAAAGAAACAGAATATGAAAGAAGCAGGAGGCCCAGCTATGCTGTGGAACCATACCCTCTCATTCAATTCTCAGTACGGTTCTGGAAGTGGTTGTTTTGCACCCCCCAGGTTCTTTGCATGTTATCATATGTATTCTTTGGGAAAATGGACATCTCAGTAGTACTGAAGCAAATACTCATTCAGGTTTTGAAAGTGGAGATCAATGACCATTGCTGTCCCTCTGATTGGCACCATATCTTCTGGGTGAATAAATTTACTTTCTGTTTGTTACTCCTGGCTTTTTGAGACAAACATATTTTAGACATTACAGATACCTATAGTTAGGACACCAAACGAGAGGAAACGTGAAGTTTGATAAACACAAAAAAGGGCAAGAAAAGAGGGGCATCTTTGATTCTGTTGTGACATCCCAGAGGGCCCAGATTTTCACAAAGATTCTTCGGAGTTACCAATGAATCATGAGTAAATCAATGAATCATGAGTTACCAGAAGAGTGAGACATTACTTAGGACATCTAATTTTTTCTAGCTTTTACATTTCTTCCATTTCAATGAAAGGAAAGTTGGATTCTTCTTATGTGTATAGAATCAACTCCTAGGTTGCAAGGTTTAACAAAATTAAAATTTTGTACTTTCAAAAATATTTCCAGAGAGTAGTAATTGATAAAGGAGATTCTGGTGAGTACGTACCCTAAGCAAAAATCACTGTACTATTAACATTTTGAATGCTGTTGTAATATCTTCCATATAAAATTACCAAAATTATCTGCTAGCTATTACCTGCTCTCAGCCTAAGGAGAATAAAACAAAACCATCAGCATATGCCAAGCCAGCAACTTCTTTTGGGTTTCAAACTGCAGTAGGAGCCTGAATTTGCATGCTAAAGTAAATGAAATGACTTGATTATATTTGCTGAAACAGCCCCATTACTGTATATCATTTCAGAGACCACAAAATTTAGCACATGTATCAAAATGTATTGCCTCCTTCTAACTGTGAGGAGAAACTATAAAAACACTGGGTATTGTGATGGATTGAGTACCTATCCATGAATCTGGCTCATTTTCTGACCATTATCTTGCTATTACTTGAATACAGTTTAAATACAATATATGTCTTAAGTCTTTGTATCTCGCCTGTGAATATGTTGGTGTTTCCTTTAGAAAGACTTCATTCAACATTAACTTCTTTGCATCTCATCTTCTCAGCTAACTAGATATTTTTTAGCTTCTGATGCCTAAAAGAAAGTATTGTTGGATGCATGAAGTTACTCAATCGATAGAGAAGATTGTCAGCATGTAACAGTTTTAGTTTTAATTTAGAAGTTTCTAATGTATTTGTTTTCTAGTTAGCATACAAAAGAAGATGTGGGTTAAAGGAAGGTTTTTTTTTTTTTTTTTTAATCTTTCTCTATGGGAGTACATGTGCTTAAGCAACCCAGCAAGCTAAAATTAGAAATGTTCTTTTGTAAAAAGCACACAGTCTACAAGAGGCCTGGGAATTGACCAGAGTGGAGAATAAAAACTAATAAGTCATGATAAGGAAATACTTGGTGACCCAATGTGAGACTTCTGTGTAGACGCTTGTGTTCACACTGGTTATGTACAAAGCCCTTCTGTGCTCCTGGTTTCTATCTGACAGTTGGTTAGGAAATCAGAATGAAAATATACAGGTGTCTCAACATAATTTGGGGCTTTTTTGTCTCAATTCAATTGAGGAGGACTTTTCTTTGTGATCAGAGAAGAAGCATACTGTCCAAAACATCCAACAAAACAAAACCAAACAGAACCCAACACCTAATCCTTAAAGAGACATTTGTCAAGGAACTTTTCTCACAAATGCTTCTTGATACAGAACATCTTAACAAGCATACCAAGTCAATATTGAGCCAAAGATAAAATGGTGAAACAAGAATATTGTGAAAAAGAAAACTGCAGACCCATGGAAACAAATTAGAAAACCAAAACAGAATAACTAAAGGAATAAGGAGTAGCAAAGAAGTTAGGAAAGCAAGGAATAAAATCAGTACCGCTGATAGTCAAATCACCAGCATAAAATAAAGGTTTGACATAATTAAGGTCCATGCACATTTAAAAGGATAAAGCAATGAAAAGAAGACAATACTCCTTTAAAAAAACCTGACACATGGAATGATTATGAATTCAAAAACATAATACAAGAAAATCTATCTGAGTCAAAGAAACATTTTTTTAATTATCTATGGTTGGAAAGAACATGTATTCTGAGAAAATTTAATATAGGACTCTATACTAGGACAGATTCTAGTCAAGCTCCTGAATTTCAGGAATAAAACAATTTTAGGCATCTGAACAGAAAAAGCAAATAACCTACCAGAGATTAAAATCAGGCTGCCTTGGGGGCGCCTGGGTGGCTCAGTGGGTTAAAGCCTCTGCGTTCGGCTCTGGTCATGATCCCGGGGTCCTGGGATCGAGCCCCGCGTCGGGCTCTCTGCTCGGTGGGGAGCCTGCTTCCTGCTCTCTCTCTGTCTGCCTCTCTGCCTGCTTGTGATCTCTATCTATCAAATAAATAAATAAAATCTTTAAAAAAATAAAATAAAATAAAATCAGGCTACCTTAGCTCAATCAATGCTCTAAGACAATGAACAACTGTTCTGAGGTGAGAATTGCTCCACCCAATAATGTGGCACCCATGGTGGTGATCAAACAGAAAAGCATTATGAGGTGTAGAAGGACTAAGGAAGCATATCACCCATGAGCCTGTCTGAAAAAACCTAGACAATGAACACCTGCCAATTCATTTTTAATTAAAATTAAAACCTCAGAAATAGAGAAGGTATTTTTTTAAGACTAATAGGCAACATTCAATCCACTTAAATGCTGATTCTTAACATAAAGAAATTGAAGTTACAGGCTAAAATACAATTTTATAAATCCAAACAATGTACAAATAATAATAAAAAAACTTACAAAAATTGAAGGTGAAGGAGAGAAAGGTAAGAAGATGTGTCATTATACTAGAGTCTTATTCTTTCATCGCAGGAATAAATTTACAATGTTAAAAATTCAAATATATAACTTTAAAAACCTTGATTCCAATAATAATGTATTTCATGTTTTCTTAACTTTTGAAAGACCTTTCATGAATAATATTTCCCAAGATGAGGAAATATGTATTTGAAATACAATAGTTCCTCTGGTCTTACTTCTATAATTTGGAGTAACACTGAGTTTAATAATTTTTACTTATAAATAGCATTTATACTTTTATAAAGATAATGATAAGGCACTTTCATCTTTAAAAAGACTGGAGATATGCCAGGATATTAACCATGGTTCATTTGAAGTCATGGAAATAGACATTATTATAGTTCCACCTTTGCTTTTTCTGTAATTTTTTAGATTTAAAAATAAAATTAAAGCAAAGGTTAGAGCTGGACTAGGGATATTGGATAAGAATTCGTCCTAGATCTTTGAGATTCCAGGAATTTTTGTATTGAGCAGCCAGGGGACTCATGTAGCTGCCTGTGTACTACATCATGCACACATTAGAATTTATGTATATTTGTATAAATGTTTTTACTACTGGAAGAGGAAATTCAATTGCCACTTCTAGTTTTCATTTTATGTATACTCTTCTAACTCTGCCCCTCATGAGGTCCCAGCTTTTCTGTCCTTCCCCTGTTCCCTCGACTGGAGGAATCATGGCCTGGTGACCATGGTCTGCTCCCTCACTTAGCCTCAGGTTAGCAACTTCCTTTTCCAGGCCTTGCTACCCCACCTATTACACATTATCTCCTGCCTGGTGACAGGACTTCAGTGAACTAACTACTCAGAGAAGACACTCAGAGAGGATTGGGAGACACGGAAGAAAACCAAGCATTCCCAGTTGGGTTCCAGTCCCAACTATCTGTAGCAGGAGCTCTAGAAGTAAGGGGTGGGTGGCAGAGAGGGGAGGAGGGCAGCTGCTTCCTGGCTGGACTGAGATGCTTGCTCAACCTTGGCCAAATGAAGGCCAACAGCACAAACATACTGATGAGTTTTTCAGTTCTTAAAATCTCCTATTCTTTTTTACAGATTTGGAAGGTGGGAAGGTTTGGAGGAAATAGTATAGGGAGCAAGAGAGCACATTCTAGGGGTGCCTGGGTGGCTCAGTGTGTTAAGCTTCTGCCTTCGGCTCAGGTTATGATCTCAGGGTCCTGGGATCAAGCTCCACATCAGGCTCTCTGCTCAGCAGGGAGCCTGCTTCCCCCTCTCTCTCTGCCTGCTTGTGACCTCTCTCTGTCAAATAAATAAATAAAATCTTAAAAAAAAAAAGAGAGCACATTCTATAAATTCATAGTAGTTCATTCTATAAGTTCAATAATAATCATCTATAAGCAAAGAAAAGAGAATTTAGGGAGGGACAAAGGTGCAAAGCTGCTGTATGACAGCTCTTTCAGTAAAATGTTTGCATAGCCCGGGATTCACACCTGTGCCTTCCTTGAGCCTGATGACAACCCCGAGCATTAAAAGAAGTGACATCCCTGTGGTCTCCACTTGAGAGATTACAGAGATTCAGCCCCATCAGGGATTTCCCCAAGGTCACTAGGTTAGTGAGTGGGAGAGTAAGGATCCCAAGCCAGATCTGCTCAGCCTAAAGACAATGTTCTTTCTAGTACGGCAGCGGTTAAACACAAAGCCATCACAGCCTTGAGTTCATTTAGCAAACAAAACAGAGAACCTACAGAAACACAGAAAAGGGTAAAAAGGAAGGAAAGCCCTCCAAATTTCCCAGCCACATGTAGCGAGAGCTCTTACTCCTGACTCGCCCTGTACCTCCTTCTCTGTGGACGGCATTCCAGGCGCATGCCTCCGAGCTCTCCATCCGCATGCAGTGCAGGAGGCTCCGCTAACACCCTACACAGCAGGAGTGAGACAGTGTGTGGGGAGGCTGTGGGTGTCCCATGTACACTTCCTTGTGAGGACTTCTTCCCCCAGATCTTTTCATGTCCATATATATACACACACACGACTTTATTGATCTGCTGGTGACCTCGCAGGATTAACTGCCAGGTACCATGCGATTCCTCTTATGGTAAAGAAAAGAATAAAGTTTCCAGAAAATACTCATATGCCATATATCTCTAAGCCCAGAAGGGGACTGCGGTTCTGTCAGTCTTTCCGGGTACCCTTTCCACACAGGACTCCTGTGGCCCATTTCCTCACTTCCTCCACTAATGTGATCTTCAGTAGTTTGCAGCAGGATTTTAATTGCAACAGGAATGAACAGCAGTTCTTGAGCACTTAAGGCTCTGGGCTAAGTGGTTTGTTAGCCTTATCTCATTTAAGAGCATTACCATCTTGATATTTTAGATGACGGAACTGAGGATCGGAAAGGTTAAGGAAGGCATTCCCGATGGCACAGCTTTTATGGACTGAGGATGAGATTCAAGCCCTGGCCCAGCTGATTTCAGAGCAATATTCTCAACCACTGGACTAGCATCCTACACATTTCCACTGGGTAACACCAGAGCTGAAGAGAACAGAACACCTGCTGAATGCCTAGACAACCTTCTGAGAGGCAGCATGGCATTGTGGCTAAAAGTTGGGGCTTTGGAGTCAAGAAGCCTCAAGTTCAAACCCCAGCTCTGACACCGACCATCGGCAAAATGCTGGAGCCTCAGATTCTCTAGTGATACAAGGGTAATGATGGCAGCAGCATCATAATTATTGAAATGCTCAAATGAGATTAACATGGAAAAACTCTTAGCTTGATGGCTGTTGTATTACAGAGATTCAAGAATAGTGCTATTATCTACAGTAACCCCAAATAGAAGCAACTATTCCTCTCTATTCACTGCCATGAGCTACTTATTCAAAGTACAGCTAATAATAGTTTGCATATTTTAAAACCATTGACTAAAATGAGTCAATCGCCTGTCAGAGGTCCCACCTTTCTAATATTTACCCTACGACGTCACTGCAAAGACTGTCCAGTAAGTAAATCAGCCAACTAAGAATCATGAAGCAAAGGCTTTGAGACACACTAGTGAGTATAAACCCAAGTGCCTGCCCCCAGAGGGTTTCCGGGCCCTGTTATATAACAATGCAATGTTACATTACAACAAGAGCAACAACACAAAGACAGTCCAGTGTAGGTGAACTTGCAAAGAAGTATTCGATAAATGCCTTTTAAATGGTATAAATAAACATTTAACTCAAAGTAAGTGAGCCAGAAAATTTGTATAGGCTAAGAGGGAAAGAAAGAATTTAAGAAAAGGCCAAAAGACAGCGAAAAAGAAAAGTTAGTGCCTGGTAGTGCAGAGTCAGGGAAGGAGGGAGAGAGATGGAAAGCAGTGTGTATGCAGGTAGCTGGAGGGGGGCATGGAGGAGGATGAGGTCAAGTAAATAATGAGGTTCTCACACCCCTTCTTCTCTACTCATGAGCACAGCTCAAGGGTAGAAGAAAAATTAAAACCCTATCATAGGGCACCTGGGTGGCTCAGTGGGTTAAGCCTCTGCCTTCGGCTCAGGTCATGGTCTTAGGGTCCTAGAATCGAGTCCCGAATGGGGCTCTCTTCTCAGCAGGGAGCCTGCTTCCTCCTCTCTCTCTGCCTGCCTCTCTGCCTATTTGTGATCTCTGTCTGTCAAATAAATAAATAAAATCTTAAAAAAAAAACCCAAACCCTATCATAAAGTGGAAGTCTGGAAATAGGGTGACGACTGCTCACCACCATAAATCTGCTATGAATGGGGAACTCATTCAAAGAAGGGAGCCACAAAAGTCAAATAGTCAAAATACAGTAGAAGCTCAAAAACTGACAAGGCTGGGTGAGAAATGAAGTTAGATCTGAATTTGTCAGTCCAATGGGGACAAAACTGTATAACCACAGCCTCCCCACAAATCCCATCCAGGCAGATCACCACACACTGCAGGAAACAAGATGATGACACATCAGGAAGGGCTCAGCGTCCTATTCTCCTGCCAACCCTACCAGTCACGTGTGCAACAAGGAGAAGGGACAGATGATTCCCCCCCAGTGCTTGACCCATATACATACATCAGTAGATTGATAGATTGATCAATACATAGATTGACAGATGATAGATATCAGAGTTTTAGAGTGCAATAAATAACAACTAAAAGAAACATTTTATCTTCTGTATTTTCCCTAGGAATTTATTATTGAGATTTTGTTTGTATCTATGAACTAGTATGTTTTAAAAATAGCTCTCTGTGTTTTAAGGACATTGAATCTATTTCTGCTGTTTTGAATAAGCATCTCAATTTCACTTTCTGGGAAAACTATAGTAAATGGAATCTCAAGGTCCATTTTTTTAATGTTTCAGATTTTGCAAATTTAAACATGTTGAAATTAGGGATAAAATATAAATTTTGTACTTTATTAAGGTAGACTGGAAAATATATCCTGATATATTTGAAGACTATTGTTGAAACTTGAACCAAATTCAAATATCCCTCCCAAAGAATTAAAGGACATGAAATCTATCAGTGATAGTGAAACCTATCAGCAAGCACATTAATTGTTCTGTTTTTGTTTTGATTTCACAATGGAAGACCTAAAAATGTGACTGATTTCAAAAGCTTGTGTATTTCTCTCTTCCTTTTCCCAATCCAATTTGAAACTCCAATTTCTTAATTACCTAAGCTAAATATTGATCTGATTAAAGCAAATAGTATCAAGATGACTAACTCATTGCCCCAAATATCCCAATGTGCATTTCTATTCCAGGGATGCATTGTTCACTCAAGTGACTCTGATGGATAGAATGTGGGTTGCTGGAGTCAGCAAAGCTCCCCCCACCCCAAGTCTAGACCACAGTGACTGTTCTACTCATAAATCCTCTAGGAACGATAACTTCTTTTTGATGTCCTAATTGCTCAGGTCAGCACCACGGTCAGCTAAGGAAGAGGAGATGATAATGCCACTCACTGCAGGTACAGGGACTGCAGCCTGAGAACCATCTGTTCCAACTACCTGGGTGGGTAGGGGAATTGGTTTCAGTCTGGTACATGTGAGCTTCAACTTCTAAACACAACCTGAGAAATTTAAGAATTTCAGGTGCCTGAGAGGCTACCAGATAAATTACACAAGTCCTCTTGGAAAGAGACTCTTATCCAGCTGGCTCAGATTTTTAGGTATCCTAAAGAATTCACAGCAGATCGCATCACTGAGTGGGCAAACTCAACATTAAGTACTGACATTCCAACTATGATATGACAGTAAGAATTACTCAATGTCTCCACACAATCAAAGCAGAAGATATTCAATTTCAGATTTGATTGTTTTTTCTCAAATGGTTTTTTTCTGCTGCCCAGGCCCCATCTCTCTCTGGTGGTATAGACATTATCACTCTAACCCAAACACCTCCAACATCATCCCTCAAGCTGACCACACATTCATCACCTCTCCTAAGTCTTCTCACACTAAAAGCTCTTTTTTCTGTCCATATTACCAGATACCTAGAGATGATCTCCCCATATAATTTATCCCCAAACTCATTCTGAACTCCAAAGAAGGGATCCACAATTAGACAAAATTATTTAAACAAAGTACATGCTTTATGAAGGGCACGGGGACTTAAAAAATAGTCTGTTGAGCTTCCTGAGCCCTAGTTGGGCATGAGTGTCCTTACTTCGGTGGTGTTCAAGTTATTAGTGATCCCCATTGATAGTACATTGTGGACTTCAGAGTACAGGCAGCCTGAAGGAAAAAAGACTCAACCTTCCCTTGGAAGAGGAATGTCAAGGAGACACAATGTTGCTGCCACTCAAAGGGAACCAACTGTATCTTAAAACAAACACTAAAAAATAGAAAAATGGGGGGAAATTATTTGTAGTAAAATGCTGGTATGCAAAATGAATCAACCTCACTCATTGTGTTGTACTGACAGCCCTACTTCTCCTCTATTTCTCCTTTTCAAATCCCCCTAGATTTTAGAGAAATGATTTCCAATGGTTTCCCAGACCAGCAGCTCAGTGTCTCCTGGAAACTTGTTAGAAATGATATTCCTGGGTCTCATCTCAGACCCACTGAATCAGAAACCTTGCAGATAGGGGAGAGCAATTGGTATTTTAAGGAGCCCTTCATGTGGTTCTGAGGTTCACTAAAGGTTGAGAAACACTGCTTTATTTGACAGGGAGAGAGAGGTTGAGTGAGCACAAGTAGGCAGAGTGGCAGGCAGTAGCAGACTTTCTGCTGAGCAGGAAGCCCAATGTGGGAATCGATCCCAGGACCTTGGGATCATGACCTGAGCTGAAGGCAGACACTTAACTGACTGAGCCACCCCAATGCCCTTTGACTTTGATTTTAGCACCTCCACCACAACACAATTTAAATTGTATAATTTTAGAAGTTCATTTATTCTTCCAAACATTATCCAAATATTGAAGACTCTGACCAGCAAACACTGTTTTACTTATGGTCATTGCCTTCTCTCTACCTTTTCCTATCATGTTTGTAACTTATGGCTTCATCTCTCAGTCAGCAAAATGTCTCATTCCCCGAAACCCCTACAAATATTGAGAGCCCTTTTTGGTGCCCAGTGGCTGAGGACAGGCCACTTGGAAAAAGCAATGAAAACAGAACTCAGAGAGGACAGGTGAAATGCAAATTCAGGAAGGTGAGAAGGGATAAGATAAAATTCAAAGAAAGGCATGAGCCTTCAGCAAGGAAATCTAGGTCCAGATGTTGCCCTTAAGCTCAATGTACTGAATTAGCTTTGTTAGTAAATTGAGCTAAAGATGAGCCTAGCTGCTTGGAAATCCATTCCAACACAGCCTTTTTCCTTCTCCAGATAAGCACAAACTGGTAGAGATTACTAGGAGCTAAATGGCTTCCTTCCCTCCACTTCTTGTTTTCTAGGTAATTCCTATATTTTTCCAATTTATTTCTGAGAACGGCTTTGGCCATTTTCAGAAAGAGAATGTTGTTCTGCTGGGTCCTATCCAATTTTTCTGTGAGTGCTCTGAAAGGAAAAGGACCGGTACTCAAGGTAGGGTTTGGGTTAATCTGGAAATGTTGGACACATAATTGTGATATTTTGGTCTGGGTGATGTCTGAGGAGACAATGTTCTCTGACACAACAAAAGGAGCTTTTCTATCTTTACTGGGTATGATTTCTAAATGCCAATTGTACATTAGATGGCTAAAGACTAGGGCTGATGAAGGTTTTATTCTCCTGTAACAAAAAAAGTATTCATAATAAAAACCATAGTTTGCAAATGTCATTTATTAAGAATGCTACATCCTTAAAATAAAAGATTAAGAAATGAACAATGCATCAGAGCTCTTTATTTATTTTTTCTTTCTCCAACTTCAAAAACAATAAAAAAAATGTTCATGTTTGTTTTCACCTTAGAGTCCTGAAATGATACAAATGAATACTGGTTTATACCCCATCCCCCACCAGCATAAATATTGAGAGGAGGGTCTATTACCTTTGATTTATTTAGAATGTTAATTTTTGGTCTTTAGGTATTGCCTAGGTAACCTCAAATATATGTGTTTGGTATAAGAGAAAAACCATCAGAGAAAGACCACTAGCAGAGTACCCAGTAGAGATACAAAACCAAACAAATATCTTCATTTCCTATTTTACTTAACAAGTAAACATTTTACAAAGACAAAAGTTATTGTTCCCTTGGATGGCATTGGCAAGCTACATATTCAGGGAGGGATGCATTTATATAATGTGTGGTTAGAGGTTAATCAATATTTCATTTCTCTTTCATGGCAACGAAATGCTCATATAAGTTATTTGGTTGTCCTTTGGCATTTTATTAGTTAAGCAAAATTAATTTATTCTGCAAATATTTATTAAATGCTTACAACAGTTCTTGCTACATAGTAGGTATGTAGTGACTACTGACACAGAGAATGTTTTTTGAGAACTCACTATATGCAGATTTGGTCCTAAGGTCCTTGGCTGAAATGCTTCAGAAGCCAAGATGAGAATTTTTTTTTTCTCTCAGAGCCCTGAGTTTATGACTATGAAATCATTTGCATACCAAGCATCTCTGGCCTCTTCCTTCCTCTACCCCTGGCCATTCCCGCCACTGCTAATGAGAAAAGAAATCTCAGAGCTTGAGCAATGTGTCCGTAAATCCATCTCTAAGGGTCTGCTCAACAATATGACCCACCCTCCCCGGGGCCCACTGCAGGAAAACATGCACAATCTGAAATGAACCATCCGCTGCCATAGAAAAGCACATGCATCAAATGCCCACAGCAAAGTCCAATGCTCACCGGTTCAACCACCGTAGTAATTCCAATCACTGATATCATAGCAGTTTGCTGAAAAGAATAGACTGATCAAAATCTACTGCTCAAATCACTCCTGTACTCCTGGGGAGCTTTGAGATGAAAATCACCTAATACTCCCCTCCAGGATCTCTTTACCTGGGGGCCTTCCCTGACGCTCTCACCCCTTTTCTTTAGCAGGAACCCCTTTGTCCTTTGTGCCTCACTCTTAAACCCTGAAAATCTCTCAGTAACACCATGATCGTATTCTACCAAAATTATTTGTTTGCATGTTTCTTGAGAGCAGGAGCTCAGGCTTCCTCATCTTTGCAGCCTCAACACCTCACATGGATAGCAGTGAAAAAACAGTTTTGAGTACATTTTCTTCGATCTTGAGGAGTTACTGAACAAATATCTTTTAGTCATAGCCCATGAGACAGTGGAAGTATCTGTTCAACCTACTGTCTGCCTACCTGGCGGTCCTGTAGGTAAGGTCCTTGCCATAATTCATCATTACATGCAAAGCCTAAAAAATATTTTGCCCAATTACACTATTAAAATAAAATCACATAATTTTTGAACAAGTGTGGTCTTGAATATCTAGTACAAATCCCTTCACTTCATAGATGAGGAATCTGAGACTCCCAAGAAGTTAAGTCAAAGCCGGTGAATAGCAGAGAAAGAATAGAATCCAAGTTTCCCTGCATCCTGCCTGGGGCTTGGTTTGTCAGTCCACAACCCAGATCCAGATTGCTGAGGGCCTGTTTCTTCCAAAGCTCATGAAGGGACTTGCGGAGGGCCCTGGCAATTGAGCTGAATTCAGAAAGATAGAGACAACCTCCACAAGCTGTTCTATTTCTTTTTCCTCCCCAGAGACATAAACACTGGCCAAAAAGCTGCCTTAGGACAAGCAATAAGAGAAGAAATGATGGGACGTGACATAATTTGCAGCTCAGGAGATATAAGGAGGCCTTCCAGGACAGCTTCAGATTTATATCTAGGACAAGATAGACTGCTGGGCCAGATCTAGTGCAGTAGTTGACATCCAGAATAGTCTTTGGGTCCACCATGGTTTGAATCTCTGTCCCTGACTGAAATACACCAAAATGTGGATAGCACATGGCTTCAGAAAAAAGAAGGCAACACTTCCTGAAGCTTTCTTGCATCAGGCAGTGCTTTATCCATCAACTCACCAGATGTCCACTGAGCATATACTAAACGTGAGGCAAGGAACTCGGTATTGTGGTTATAAAGATGAAAGAAATAGAATCCCTGCTCTCAGGGAACTAGCCAACTGTGCTATCTCACCCATAAACACACACGCTCTGTTAGAAACACATGAGCACTGGGGCACCTGGGGGGCTCAGTTGGTTAGGCGACCGACTCTTGCTTTTGGCTCAGGTCATGAGATGAGCCCCATGTCCAGCTCTAGGCTCTGCATGGAGTCTGCTTAGGATTCTCTTTCCCTCTCCCTCGTAAATAAATAAATAAATAAATAAATAAGAAAGAAACAGATGAGCATCTCTGTCACAACTCAGGATTTGACCCTCAGTACTAGCCTATACCCACCCAGACCCTAAACTTTCTGTCTGATGACTAGTACCACTTAGGCTTCCCTATATCTTTTGTCCTATGCCATCAAAACAAAAAGTAACTCTGTCCAAATGCTGTGAAAGTTTATGGACAGTGACACCACTGAGGTCCAAATGGACATTGCTTAAGAGGAGAATAAAAGTTGAATAGCAAAAGCACTTAGGCAAGAGAAAGGACAAATTAACTCTCTTATCAAACCTTCCCTCACAGATAGAATAAATATGGTAGCTTTTCACAAAACTAGGAGTTACTTCTCTTTAAGTACCAACTTAACATTCTGAAGACACTCACAATGAGCACTATATCTGCAGCAGCTGCAGACAGAAGCTCACCATATCAAACAACTGATGTTATTCTTAAATTTGTCTTCATGTAGATCTGAACACGATATGTGTGAAGAATAATAAAAATTCTTCGTATTGGCAACCAGATGAACTTTCAACACTGGAACTGTGAATAGTTTTATGTTTACAGAAATGCTCAGAATTTAAATTTTAAATACCACTTTTATTTAAAAATTGTTATATTCATAAATTACAATTTGTAATTTAGCTACCATTAAATCTTGAATATTTAAAGATAAATGTAACTTTCAAGACACGATAAATGAATTTGATGTTTTTATTTCTACACTTACCTTAATGTACATTTTTGATAAAATATAATCAACTATACACTTTAGAGTACAAATATATTTTGCTTTTAATCCTTTAGTTCATTTCTATAAATAGCACTCAAATGATGAAAAATATTAGGTATAACACAATAAATAGTGATTTTGCTAAAATGAGTCTCCCACAGAATAAATATATAACAATTGATAAAACATGCATGTATTTTATTACACAGCCAGACATTATCAGCCTATACCATAACACCAAAGCATGTACAATAATAACTAAATTTAGTCATTCTTAACATTTACCAACATTCTATCATATACAAAAACATGGCTTTACCCACATGGTTTTTGGGTTTTTTTTTTAAGTTTTTATTTATTTATTTGACAGAGAGAGATCACAAGTAGGCAGAGGATTGGGAGGGTTGGGTAGAGCAGGCTCCCTGCTGAGCAGAGAGCCCGATGTGGGGCTCGATCCCAGGACCCTAAGATCATGACCTGAGCCGAAGGCAGAGGCTTAACCCACTGAGCCACCCAGGCACCCCAACTTTTAAACATTTTAATACAGAATTTTTAAAACTATTAATGGAGAATAGATGAAGAACATTAAGTGTGTCACGCTAATTACCAGCCAGCTACTGGTGTTTCTTCCCTAGTTTTCCTAAGGAAAACTTAAATTGAATCTTC
This sequence comes from Taxidea taxus jeffersonii, assembly GCA_003697995.1. Classification (NCBI taxonomy): domain Eukaryota; kingdom Metazoa; phylum Chordata; class Mammalia; order Carnivora; family Mustelidae; genus Taxidea; species Taxidea taxus. The sequence goes on along the minus strand of ML107076.1, from coordinate 111,496 downwards.
AGCAGAATGATCCTTAAATATACTTTATAAGCAAATTGAGAGCTTTTCTTTACATAGCTTTTAGATTTTGCTTTTCCCAATTTTATTCTGAAACTCAATTTTAATCCAAACCATAATTACTGTATTAGCTTTGTAATATTCACTGTATACATGCTCCATTGACTGAGCCAGACTGGTGCCCTGAGATTTGTTTTTACATTGTTGTGACCAATTCTGTTCTTCCTAAATTCTGGGTGAACAGAGCCTAATGGTATACTACTGCTTTGCTGAACTGCATAAAACCCACATGGTTTTTATTTCTCATTATGAAGGTACATAGTAGAAAGAAAGAACATATTTTATTTAGCAGTATGTTAGCTTGATTTAGAACCTTTATGTGTGTAGACATATGGTCTGTGAGCCTCTGTTTGTCCTCTCATCCCAGGTGCTGAAATATTAGGGAGGGGGGGACGGCAGCTGGTGTCGAAGTCACCAAAAGTTAACATTAAATGACTGAAGCTTACGAAAGTAAGCCAACAAGGTATGCAGGAAAATAAGCCTCTTCTGCTTTTTTTTTTTTAAGATTTCATTTATTTATTTGACAGACAGAGATCACAAGTAGGCAGAGAGGCAGGCAGAGAGAGAGAGGAGGAAGCAGGCTCCCTGCTGAGCAGAGAGCCCGATGTGGGGCTCGATCCCAGGACCCTGAGATCATGACCTGAGCCGAAGGCAGAGGCTTAAACCCACTGAGCCACCCAGGTGCCCCGCTCTTCTGCTTTCTTGAAGTCAGGACCCACTTTCTCTTGAACACTCGCTGTCAGTCTCAGTTGGAACTGTACAGGTACAGGAGTCCATGGAGACTGTTTCCATCTGCGGAACCGCTATCCTCAAAGGACCAGTCAACTCAGCTTTGCCAAGTGGTCCTGAAATGACTCTTCCATCTGAATGGATGCAATTCGTGCCTATGGTTAAAGGCCCCCTGAAGTACAAAGGACATGAGAATAGCAAAGGGACTTTTTGGGGTTAGAAGCCCCACCACACATGCCGTGTCCCAGGGGTACTGAGGTTTAAAGCTGATCAGCCCTGAAATTCCAGCTTAAAGCTGGATGGTCTCTGTGGGTCCGGCTCAGCAGCAGGGTATCCACCAGGATCTAAACAAAGATACGATGAAACGCAATTCTATGTTCGGTTTTTCGTTTCAGAGCCCTTGGAGAGAAACACATTAATCTTTCATTTATACATTAATGTCTTACTCTTTCTGTGCGTTTTGCCAAACTCTTGGTGTCTTTTTTAACTTCAGTTAATCTGCCCAAACAACCTTACTCCTGGATTTTATCTTATTCCTCATAAATAGACATTTTTTTTAGTAGCATTGACACACAATGCTACATTAGTAAGAAAAATTATTAAAGTCTGGTAAATTTTCTCTTTTTGGCAGTTTTTGCACAGTTATTTTGAAGTTCACTAACATTTCTGGTGTTCAATGCCAGGCTGCCTGTGTTCATCTTGACACCTTAATTGCCTTTCATGTTGTAGAAAGGGGTCTCATAATATTGGGCACCCTCTGACCTTGAAAATTTTTAGATAAACAAATCAAAAATGAAGAGAGTGACAGCATGAGAAGGAAATCCTGTTTAAATGGTGCAAGCCAGATCCCCTATCTGCACCACCTCCCGAGGGATCCCACCCAAAGAACACATGACCAAGTGAGCCTCCGCAGGGAGCCTTGGATCTGCCATGTCCTGTGCCCTGAATACGATTTCGGTGTTTAAAGACTTTCCTTCTTCAGATGTTATCCCTAACTGCAAGCCAGCCACATGCCCCCGCAACGAAGCAGCAGTCTGTCCCACAGTTGGAGAATGTCCTATGCTACCTGTTTTGAAGACAACAGTTGGCCTCCAAAGTGTTGCCTTCCTTAGTGATTTGACTAGTTACGATTTTCACCTTACCCTTATAACCAACTTTAAAAGTAAACCTGTGTGCAAGCTACGAATTAGAGTTTTCTACTCAGCCCCATCTGGCAGTAGGTTCTTAGTGTATAGCATCCATGTTTGATTCACTCTTTGTACCCCCTGCTGCCCCAACATAGCGTCTTGAACAGAGAGATGTTAGAGAAACTGTTTTGAATGCATCCATTAAAAATATTAATTTCCAGGTAGTTAAAAGTGTGGCTCTCCACTGACCTCTAATCCACCTAGTGAAATGGTCACAAAATGCTGCTAGCATATTGATCCTAGCTCTTTCTAAGCTCTTTCCTACTTGTGTTTCTCAAAGTGTGGTCACCTGATCAGCTGCTTTGGAGCTATTTAAAAGTTAATGTGTGGGCTCCACATGTTTGGGTTCGGCACCTCTAGGAGTGAGGACCCAGAGCCCGTATTTCCTCATGTTCTCCGTGTGATTCCGGTGCCCTCCAAACTTGGAGAACCAGCATTTTCTAAGTGGTGGTGCCTCTTGGCACTGTCTCCACATTAGAATCACCAAAGGAGATTTTGTTAACAAAATCTGGGTCACCCCAGACGGATCAATCGGGATCTCTGGGATGGGGGCGGCCATCAGCCTATCTTTGAAGTTCCCCAGGTGATTCTAAGGGGCAGTCAAGGCTGAGAATCACTGACTCAGGTGCTTCTCCTACATTAGCCCACTTACAATCTGAACTAGCGGCTACATTCTGCAAACACTGGGCACTGGGAAAGAACGGGAGAGGATCAAGGATAACAAACAAATGCCAGGGTCTGTGGGAAAGCTAAACCCTGGGCACACTGCCTTGTGGCAAAGGCTTTCAAAAGCAGTCGGTGTCCTAGCCAAAATCACTGGTTCTCACCAAGCCAGTAAGAGAGTAACATTTGGTGGGGGCACCACAAAGAGGTCTTTGCGACCTTATGTGTGTTACCTAAAATAATTAAATTGCACCCGTGAAACTATTCCTAAGACTGGCCTCCAGTAATGGTTATTTTCAAGGTCATGCCATATGTTTTGGGTACTTACTTCACCAATGCTTATTGTATTATTAAACCATTTAAAAATAAATAAAGTAGAAAATACATGATCGATGATAAAAACGTGTCATAAATCAAGAATTCTGCCTAATCTGCTGTGCAAGAGATGTTCATGAGACACAACTGTTAAAAAGACAGGAAGAATAGCAGTTCCATCACTGCATATATGGGGGAAAACAGTGCTGGGATGTGTGTGGGTGTATGGATAACCAATTTCAAAGGCAATTTGATAGTCTGTTAAATTAGCAAAATGCACACTGTGCCTCACTGGAATTAGAAGAGGATAAATTAATCTCTTTCTTTTAAAAAAACAAATATTTGACTGTTCTCTGAAGAAAAAAAAAGCCAACTTTACATAAGCTGTTTATAAAAAACTATCGCTATTGTCTCTTATGAGCCCTCTGTGCTACATGCAGGAAAAGTACTATTGTCCTCACTTCAGAGATGGTAAAATCTGGGTGGAAAAGGTTAAGTAGCCTGCCCTAGGCCACACAGGAAATGTAAAGCAGGACAGAACTCAGACCTTCTGATCCAAACCCAATTTTTTTTCTCACTCATTCAAGTTCACCAATTTTATCCTTCCCCAATAAAAAGAAAAAGGATTCAGATTATATAGAAAAACCTCACCTGCCTGTAGCTTTCCTATGATACCTACTACTTTCTGCTTTATATTTTATAATAGTTTCAGTGCTAGAGCTCCCTTGCTGTTCTGCATGCGAGAGATATAATATGTTTGATTTGTCTTTTTATTGCCCACAACGCCTGGCTCTGAACAATGCTGGGTAGTCAGTAAGTGTTTCTTAGATAATCAGATGAAACTCAGGTATGGTTTAAATTTCAAATTGTAAAACATTCAACGGGAGAGCAAACATAATCCTGCTGATCACCAACTGATGTGATCTTTTCTAGAACACCCTGTCTTCATCTTATGGTGCCATCTTAACCAAAAATGGAAATTATATACCCTGACTCAATCACAGTTTAAGAAGTCAATGTTTTAGTTCCAGCCCAAAATGTTCTTTCTTTTATCTCCTTTTTATACCTCAGCTTTACTGAGGTGTAACCTCAAAATGGAAATGTATTTAAAGTGAACAACATGACGACTAGATGCACATACATCACAAAGGTATTCTCAACATGTATTACCTCACATATTTACCTTTTTTGTGAGAAGACTAAAGTTCTACTCTTGGCAAATTTCAATTATACGATATGGTGTTATCAGCTATAGCCACCATGTTATACATTAGATCCTCAGACCTTACTCATCTTCTAACTGAAAATTTGTATCCTTTAACCAACCTCTCCACATTTCCCTGCACCTCCCAGCCTCAGACAACCACCATTCTACTGTTTCTATGAATTTGACTTTTTTTTCCTTTTAGAAGTCCACATTTTTTAAAGACAGTATTTGTCTTTAAATAAGCCAGAACGATCTCACTTATTTCACTTAGCATAATGCCCGGCAAGTTCATCCATATTGTTGCAAATGACAGGATTTCCTTCTTTTTTTTTTAAAGGCTGGCTGAGACTCCATTGTGTGTATATTCCACATTTTCTTTATCCCCATATCCGTTGATGGACACTTAGGTTGTTTCTATCCCTTGGCTATTGGGAACAATGCTGCAGTGAACATGGCAGTACAGATATCTCTTCGAGAGAGTGACGGCATTTACTGTGGACATTGAGCCAGAAGTGGGACTATTGGATCTTAAGGTAGTTGTATTTCTTATTTCTTGAGGAAACTCCATACTGTTTTCCAAAGTGGCTGCACCAATTTACATTCTTACCAATAGTGCACAAATATTCCCTTCCTTCTACATCCTCACCAGCACTGGTTATCTCTTGTCTTTTTGGTAAAGATATTCTAATAGGTGTGAGATGGACATGTCATTGTAGTTTTAGTTTGCATTTCCCTGATAATTAGTGATGTTGAACACCTACTTGCCATTTGTAGGTCTTCTCTGGAAAAAAATGTCTAGTAAATTCCTTTGCCCATTTTTTTAAAAACTGGGTTATTTGGGCATTTTTCTATTGAATTATATGAGTTGTTTGTATATTTTAGATACTAACTCTTTTTCAGATGGGTTTGCAAATTATTTTATTCCATTTCATTTTGTTGGTGGTTTCCTTTGCTGAGCTGAGGTTTTTAAGTTTTGATGGAACCCCACTTATTTATTTTCGCTTTTGTTGCCCTTTGCTTTTGGTATCAAATCCAAAAAAGCATTGCCAAGACCAATGTCAAAGAGCTTACCCATTATGTTTCCTTATAGTTTTATGATTTCAGGTCTTGTGTTGAAATCTTTAATCCATTTTGGGTTGACTTTTGTGTGACTTGCATCATGCTTTTGTATGATGCAAGATGGAAGTAGAGTTTCATTCTTTTGCACTTGGATATCCAGTTTTCTCAACACCATTTATGGAGGAGATAATTCTTTTCCATAATTTATTCTTGGCTCCTTTATCAAAAATTAATTGATCATATATGCATGAGTTTATTTCTGGGCTCTCTACTCTGTTCCACTGACTATGTGTCTGTTTTTATGCCAATACCCTTGCCACTTTCATTCAACATAGTTCTAGAAGTCCTCGCTAGAGCAATTAGGCAAGAAAAAGAAAGAAAATGTATCCAAACCACAAAGGAAGAAGAGACACTGTTACTATTTGCAGATGACATGATACTAAAGCCCTAAAGACTCCAACAAAAATTGTTAAAACTAAAAAACAGTTTTGGTAAAGCTGAAGGATACAAAATCAATACACAAAAATCTGTAGCATTTCTATACACTAAAAATGAACTCCCAGAAAGAGAAATTAAAAAAAATAATTCCACTTAAAATTACATCTATTTCTTGATCTGAGTGGTAGGTACAGGGTATGTTCACCTTGTAAAAATTTATCGAAGACTTTTATTTATGTTAGACAAAAACTTTACTTAAAAGGATGAGACTGTTGGTAACACCTAACTAGTAGTGTACTTATTCAAACAAGCTTCTAATTGGTAGGAGTTGGGGAGTTACTTCTCCACAAACAGAGGATTTTAATAGCAATGTTTTATGTCTAGTTAGAACTCAGGTACTCATGTGGTATTTCTCTGATTTAGAGTTTTTATAAATTCACATATTATTATTATTTTCACATTTCATAAACACCACATATTACTCTGACTTTTTATCTATACCAGAGTCTCTTGATGCTATCCACCCTCAGTCCTCTCCTTGTCCCCACCCACTAACCATACTCCTCAGAGACCTTCCAGGGCATGAAAAGATTCTCTGTAGAGCTAGGGACTCAGCTCTCTGTACCTAGGCAAGCCGAGAGAGCCATGTTAGGAGGATGCACTTCAACAACATAATGGTCTTTACTCCAAAATCTCCCTTAGTCTCTACTACCACTGACTTCTGGAAACATCCCTGGCCAGTGCATAAGTATCATAAATAGCTCTTTCAGCTTTTTCCCAGCACCACAAAGCAATTTCAAAATGGACAAATAAAAGAGCCCTTCCAAGAACACATAAAGAGTATTCTTAATCCAGTGGACCTTAGAGCCACCTCCCATCACTTCTATTTCCCCATTTGGCTGCCACACACAAACTTTGTCTCCAGACTTCCCAAGGAATCATTTTAGTCAACTTCCTCTCCTTCTGGAGTCTAACTTTACAAAATGATTCCTACATTATCTGTTTTAGGAGGCAATTTCTATACTTGAGAGTGGAGGAAACAACCATCTCAACAAGTTTGAAACTCCTTTTAGAAATTTCCAGCAACAACACATGCTCCTTTTCCAGTAAAGACCCAAACTCCTTGGCCCTATCTGGTGATTTCCAAAATCCAATAAACTCACATGTTGTATTTAAAGTCTCTATCAGGAAATGTATTCTGTCCCCAGACAACTCTGGAGTCAGAGTCATTGAATCTCTTTTATTGATAAAATGAGGTCCCATCCCCAGAACTTAACATGATCAGATTTGCTTTGGGCCAATGTGACACCAGCAGTTTTTGTAGCTCCATTAATTTCAAGTGGTGTCTTAATTCTAAGCAGGTTGTGAGATCAAATAAATGGAAAGGGTACTCCAATATTAAAACAGAACTTTCATGCACATTGCAGTAAATGCTTCCTAAGTTATGTTCTGGGAGAAATCTTTAGATATTTATTTTTCCTTCTGATATCAACATCTGCCAGTAAATCAAGAATTATGATCTCCAATACAGTACATTGGACCTAGAAAATATTTTTACCTCCATTTATTTCTCAAACCTATTGAAATGACAGTGAAGATACTAAAATAAATAAATAAATAAATAAATAAATAAATAAATAAATGTCACAAAAGTTCTAGGAAGTGAAGACTAGAACATGAGTGGGCCAAAGGTAAAAACAAATTTCTTGAAGACGAATAGCATATAAGATTAAACTAACAGATAAAAAAGAAAAGAGAGAAAGGCACCAAGTACAAGAGAAGGCACAGGAAAAGCCACAATGAAGGTGAGAGCTGTTATTTCACAAAATGAGCTCTGCATCCGAGCAGACATGAATGCAGCTGACTGAAGAATCTGTGGGTTGGCTTTTGGGTGGTGAATAATGAAGAAAGTTTATGTTTCTGATGTCAACAAGAAAAATTAAAGGAAACTAGAAATTCCAGGAAGAATAAAATGCTGTACAAAAATTCATGGCAAAAATATGAGGCATGATTATAATACATTTATGGAGTCTAAGAAAAGAAAATCTTGAACTTGGAATTTGAAATATTCTACTCTAAGCAGATTTTATTTAAGAACATAAATTACATCTCTACAGTCACACTCTGGTTCTGCAGTTGATATTAAGCAACATCATAATATTATCAATGATGTTCATTTCTCTTTGGGTTTCAGAATTAATATATAGGCAAAAGCATGGACAACTTAGGTAAAGTTACTATTTAGAATGAAAAAGCTTTAAGCCTTAGTGATGTAAAAGTGATGGTGAATTGACCAGTAGTAGAGCAGTTGAGGAAGAGAGATGGGAGAAAGTATAGAGGTCACCAACTCTAACATACTTTATACCATGGTATTACCCTGCAAGTCTGAGATTGATGGAACAAGATAAAAGCCAAATCTGTTACACCAATAGGAGGACCAAAAGCAAAAACAACACAACACAAACAAACAAACAAAACCCCAAAAGGGCAAAGATACAAGGAAAAAGAAAGAGGGCTGGTAGATGTGAACTGAAATATACATTTATTTATTTATTTTTTTACAGCAAAGAGTTACAAGAGGAACTTATAAGCTAAAAAATAGATACTTAAAGTTTTATAAAATTGATATCTAGAGCTCTAGTGATAACCATTGGAAGAGCTAAAAACAGAAAATATTGTGGGTGGTAGCCTCTTGGGAATAGGGCTATGCCTCATGGAAAAAGACACACTTTTCATTTGGCATTCCTACCTTTGATTGAAATTGTATTTCCACAAGCATGTACTTTTTTTTTTTTAAGATTTTATTTATTTATTTGACAGACAGGGATCACAAGTAGGCAGAGAGGCAGGCAGAGAGAGAGGAAGGGAAGCAAGCTCCCTGCTGAGCAGAGAGCCCAAAGCAGGGCTCGATCCCAGGACCCTGGGATCATGACCTGAACCGAAGGCAGAGGCTTTAACTCACTGAGCCACCCAGGTGCCCCCACAAGTATGTACTTTTAAGACTGTCATTAGTAGGCTGAATTATAACATTCCAAGTTTTCTACCTTTTCAGCTTTCTAATCCTTAACCACTGAGACAATGTTTTTCACAGTGATTAAAGCCTGACAGCAGGTTAAATTTCCATGGTCTTTGGGGCGCCTGAGTGGCTCAGTTGTTAAGTGTCTGCATTTGGCTCAAGTTATGATCCTCCGATCCTGGGATTGAGGCCAGAATTGGGCTCCTTACTCAGCAGGGAGCCTACTTCTCCCTCTCCCACTTCCCCTGCTGTCTTCCCTCTCTTGCTGTATCTCTCTCTGTCAAATAAATAAATAAATTATTTTAAAAAAAAATGATTACATTTCCATGGTCTTCAACTCTAAGGTCAGTAGCCGCCTCACCAGCACTCTCCAAGTCTGGCACATATTACCTTGTGCGCTGTAAAAGCAGATAATTCAGAACCTTCTCCAACTGCCTGCTTGTTTTTCCTGCCAGAATCACCCATTTTCTGTGAATGTCATCTTATCTTACCACCGAGCATCATCAATCTCTCACTAGGTCTCTTCAGTAAGGTGTCCTGATTAAATCCAGGGATTTCTCATTTTGGAGCTACCAGAAAAGAAAAATATGCCAGAACTGAAATCCTGATAAGACATTCCAACTCTGAGCCCTAGCAGAGGATACTGATTACACTTTGGAGCACTTGCAATCTTAGAAACTTCTGGACCCTAATGACAAAGATGGAAACAATGGTTATTAAACCCTAGAAATATCCCTTCTGCCTACTTTAAAATGCCAAAGCCAAATGCTAAATCATCAGAGGATAAAAGGTAATGCTGTGCAATCTGCTTTGGAAGATGCAAGGTCACCATATTTTTTCTCCACTCTCCATCCTTATAAAGCCTCTAAGCACACTCCTACCTTCACTTGACCTTGCTTGGTTTAACATACCCCTAACATTATTTCACTTTGCTTGGTTTAACATTTCTTAGCATCACTTCATCTAATTTAGTTTAACACAGGATAAAATACTGAGAGAAGAGCAAATGCAAATTCCAACTGTATGATAAAAACTTCTTAAATGAAGAGACATTCAAGTTTGATACAGTTTCTTTTTAAGCACATAGATTTTTAAGTAATATAAAACTATTGTAGGGTTTCAAATTAGCAAGTTTAAGTAAGCTCGGTAAGATCACACAGCTTGCAATATTAAGAGTCCAGTCCAGAATTGTTTTTTTTAATCAACTAAATAATGATTAGGCATATGGGTAGATGATAGTCCTCAAACCTATCAATCTACCACAGACCAAATGAATATTGTCTGAGCTAAAAACTGATGACTATAGAATTTTTTTTTCTACATATTAACAAATTTCTACTGAGGTTTATTCTAAGCTTTGATAGGG
>ML107076.1:86493-101059 GCA_003697995.1 Taxidea taxus jeffersonii | reverse complement strand
TATTTTAACAATATTTGTTCTTCCAATCCATGGGCATGGAATATCCTTCCATTTCTTTGTGTTGTTTTCAATTTCTTTCATCTATGTTTTATAGTTTTCAGAATACAGGTCTTTCACTTCCTTGATCAAGTCTATTTCTGGGTACTTTGTTATTTTTGACAAAATTGTGAATAGGATTGTTTTCTTAATTTTTCTTTCTGCTACTTCATTATTAGTGTATAGAACTACACAAAAGATATTTGTATATTAATTTTGTATCCTGCAACTTTACTGAATTTATCAGTTCTGAGAGTGTTTTGTGTAGTGTTTAAGATTTTCTACTTCGGGGCACTGGGTGGCTCAGTGGGTTAAGCCTCTGCCTTTGGCTCAGGTCACAGTCTCAGGGTCCTGGGATCAAGCCCCGCATCGAGCTCTCTCCTTGGAAGGGAGTCTGCTTCCCTTCCTCTCTCTCTCTCTGCCTGCCTCTCTGCCTACTTGTGATCTCTGTCAAGTAAATAAATTAAAAAAATAAAATAAAATATCTACTTCTGTTATCAATCATGCCATCTGCTGCAAATTGTGAAAGTTTTAGTTCTTCCTTACAACTATGGATGTATTTTTCTTTATTTCCCTTCCTTCCTTTCTTCTTTCCTTCCTCCCTTCCTTCTTTCTTTCTTTTCTTTCTCCCTTCCTCCCTCCCTTCCTTTCTTTCTTTCCCTCCTTCCTTCCTTTTTCTTGTCTGATTGCTATGGCTAGGACTTCCAATACTGTGTTGAATGAAAGTGGTGAGAGTAGACAAGCCTTGTCTTATTCTTGATATTAGGGGAAAAGCTTTCACTTTTTCACCACTGAATCTGATACTAGCTGTGGGTTTTTCATATATAGAGTTTATTATGTTGAGGTATGTTCCCTCTAAATCCACTTAGTTGAGGGTTTTTCTTCTATTTTACCTTTAACTTAGGAATTCATATTCCTTGATAGAATTTATCTGAAAATAAACTACATTTTACCAGTTAATATCAGCTGGTAATAATAGTTGCTTGGAGTACTGTGTTAAGAAGGATTCTGATGTTGTATCCACGTTCAGTGGTAAGGGAGACCCTAACCAATTAATATATTTACCATAGGAACAAAAAGAGAAAGTGACAGTATGTGCTTGTCATCTCTGCCAGGTGCTCCAATCTAGCACATTTTAAACTCTGGATAGTTTTATGTTTTCTAAAATAAAACACAATTTCATAACTTGAAATTCTGTAATAGAAAACCTGTATCAAGTCTTCAACAACTACCAGAATTGTCAGGGTTACCCAAGCTGCCTCAGAAAGAAGAGAGAAGCATTCCAATATAAATATCAACCTGTTTTTCAGAGTACAGAGTAAAGTCATAGGCATTAAATGATGTGCTAACTGAAGTTCTCTAACATAGCACCATCCTCCTCTGAATCCAGTCAGTCTCTCCAGGGGTCATTACTGACCACAGACTAGAAGTATTCACTTTATTTTTTAAAAAATATTTTCTTTTGACCAGATAGATAACCTGGTAAGAGACCCATGTGAATTTTATATATATACACACTTAACATATGACCAAGGAGGTATCACAAATCAGTGGGAAAGGAGAGGATGATTCTGCAAAAACTAATTAGTGATTTGCAATTTAAAAGATATTTCAGCTAGAGCCTTGTCTCACACATACAGAAAAATAAATTCCATATGGATTAGATTTCAATAAAGGCAGTATCATTTTTTTTTCAAATCTATAAAAAAAATTTAGGGGTGAATTTTTACCTAATCTCTGATTAGGGGGAGGATATTTAAGTGTAAATGCAATGTAAGTAATGACCAAGAAAAAGACCAAAGACATAACTATCAAATATGGCAAAGCATATATATTTTTTAAAAACACCAAAAGCAAAATTTGGGGAAAAAAATCTTAAGGCTTCAACAAAAGGTAAAGAAATTGCTATAAGTAAGAATGTTTTTTGTTGAATGGAATGGGTATCCACTCCAATGACTTCCTGTGAAAAGCTGATGAAGAATGTAACTGAAACGAAGTACAGGAAGTACAGGTGGACTCATGGGAACAGGAAGATGCTTGGGCAGCTCCCCTCTTCATCCTCATCTCTCTCTGGTCCACCTGGTCTCTTTTCTCTGGCCCTCTGCACACCTCCTCTATTCCACCTCTCTCTTTCTCTGTCTCTGAAGGAAACCATAACCACTTCTCTTCTACAACTTTAGTCTCATGTGTCTTTAACTGGCCTTGATGCCAAATCTGGCTCCAGAACCCAGCACCATTGTAATGACTTGGTCTTTCAGTGGCTTCATTTTAAACCTCTGAGAAGATATAACAGGCCCAACTTGGGTCAGGTATCTGTACATACTTCAACCAGATATGACCACTGGACTAAAGAAAAAAAAAGTGTCCCATGGGCTGGGAACTGGTGAGGCCTAATTTTTTCTCAGCAGGTTCTGGAGTCCAAGGTAACCCCAAAGACAGGGACAAAGGATGGGCAGGCAACAAAGACAAAACTACTTTTTATGATGGTATTGTGATGCAAATATGGAGCTTCATTAAGCAAGAAAAGCCTACTACAAAGTTTTATTACTTGAAATTACCTCCAATATGTGAAGAACAGTATGCTTGAAGTACTAGACAAGGGTGACTTTTTATTTTTCTGATTGATTACATCTGTTTGTACTTTCTAAAATTCCCCCCACAGACTTACATAAATCCAATAATCAAGAAAGAAAGAAAATAAAAGACCAAAAGAAGAAAAATCAGCAATATTGGAAACTAACTGCTAAATATTGAATTTAGGGTGAATTCTCAGGTCATGTTTTTTATAATATGTTCCAAATTTCAACCCCATCACCACCCTCCACAGTTATTATTACAGTCCAGCAACTTCTCTGAAAACTACGACCCATACGGATCCACTCTACCATTCTCAGGGTCATGTTGACTAGAATATTCACCAGACTTTCTCTGCCCAGTGGATATTCCTCACCCCTCAAGGCATGGATGAAACAGTCAATCTTCCTCAACTGCCATCAGCCCAGCAAAACTACTCACCTGTGTCTTTTAGCCTCTAGTTTGTAGCTCCACTGTAACCCTCATCCCAACTTGGAGTTCATAAGCTGAATATATCTTTGTCCTCCCAGCTACATTTACACATCCTTGTTTGGAGATGTTCTGTCTTACTAATGCTGTTTTACAGCAGATACTACAGGACATGAACAAGAGCAGGTTCTTAATGCATATCTCACTGAATAAATGTTGAAGTTCAGGGAATTATTTCTGTATTAGGGCCAGAGACTTCAAATTGTTCTCATACCAAAAAACTTTTTTACTAAGAAAAAGAATGAGGTGTTTGCAATATACTGGAAAAAAAAAACCCATGAACTTCAGAGCCCAGTAGACCAGTTTTAAATCCCAAAAAAATGTTAAGCTTTTCTTTTTCTTTTTCTAAAAAGATTCTTATTTATTTATTTGAGAGAGAGAGGACAGGGGAGGGGGCAGAGGGAGAGTCTTTCAAGTAGACTCCCCACTGAGCGTAGAGCCAGTGGCAGGGCTTGATCTCACAACTCATGTGATCATGACATAAGTCAAAAATAAGAGTTGGACACTCAACCAGCTGAGCCACCCAGCCTCCCAAGCTTTTTGGAGCCTCAGTCTCCTCATTTGTAAAATGGGGATGACATTATTTCATGCAGTTGGTTTGAGGATGAAGGGTGAAATATATAAAGTGGCTGGCACATTTAATAAATGACAGCTATTATTCATATTGGGATTATTAACTTGATTAATGAAATAGGCATGAAATACCCAGAGGGTTACATACTCACAGAAAATACATAATATCCAAATTATTTCTCAAAACATTAAGAGGGATTTTATCACTAAAAATAATCAGTATATTTATAAGAGTATAGAAGAGCCACTACCTCTAGAATGTACAGGACTGTAAAATTATGTGAAATCCTAAAGACATTAGAATTTACAGGGGTGGGCGCCTCGTGGCTCAGTGGGTTAAGCCTCTGCCTTCGACTCAGGTCATATCTCGGGTCCTGAGATCCAGTCCCGAATCCAGCTCTCTGCTCTGCAGGGAGCCTGCTCCCCCTGCCCCCTGCCTGCCTCTCTGCCTACTTGTGATCTCTCTCTGTCGAATAAATAAATCTTAAAAAAAAAAAAAAAAAGAATTTACAGGGGCCTGTCTGATCAAATTTGAGCACTCAACCCACCATTTCAGAAGCACATTATTTTAAACAACCCTCAGGTTGTCAAACTCTGCTATTGCACTGTTCTTGTAAGTCGGGTCAGATTTTTCCTTTACTCTTAGCTGTGAACAAGGCAAAACCCAATGGACCACTTATCAATAAGAACAGTCTAAGAGGAATAAACAGGCCAGACCTAGAAGGTAGAGAAATTCTTCTCTTTTGCCTGACATATGATGTGGCAAAGAAAGACAGACAGTAAGAAACTGGTTTTGGATAAACTGGAATCCTCTTAAGAATACCTAGTGGCTCATTCAGTTAAGCATCTGACTCTTGATTTGGGCTCAGGTCATGATCTCAGGTTCATGAGATCGAGCCCCTGGTTGGGCTCTATACTGGGCATGGAGCCTGGTTAAGATTCTCTCTCTCCTTGTTTGCAAATGACATATCAGATAAAGGGCTAGTATCTGACATCTCTAAAGAACTTATCAAACTCAACACCCAAAGAACAAATAATCCAATCAAGAAATGGGCAGAGGACATGAACAGACATTTCTGCAAAGAAGACATCCAGATGGCCAACAGACACATGAAAAAGTGCTCCACATCACTCAGCATCAGGGAAATACAAATCAAAACCACAGTGAGATACCACCTCACACCAGTCAGAATGGCCAAAATTAACAAGTCAGGAAATGACAGATGCTGGCGAGGATGTGGAGAAAGGGGAACCCTCCTATACTGTTGGTGAATGCAAGCTGGGGCAGCCACTCTGGAAAACAGCATGGAGGTTTCTCAAAAAGTTGAAAATAGAGCTACCTTATGACCCAGCAATTGCACTACTGGGTATTTACCCTAAAGATACAAACGTAGTGATCTGAAGGGGCACGTGTACCCGAATGTTTATAGCAGCAATGTCCACAATAGCCAAGTTATGGAAAGAACCTAGATGCCCATCAACAGATGAATGGATAAAGAAGATGTGTTATTATATATATGTATATGTGGGTGTATGTATATATACATATATATATATGTATGTACACACACACACACACACACACACACACACACAATGGAATACTATGCAGCCATAAAAAAACACAAAATCCTGCCATTTGCAACAACGTGGAACTAGAGGGTATTAGTTATCACATGATCTCTCTGATATGAGATATTTGAGAGGCAGTGCAGGGGGTGTTGGGGGGTAGGGAGGGAAAAAATGAAACAAGATAGGACCACAGAGGGAGACAAACTGTAAGAGACTCTTAATTTCAGGAAACAAACTGAAGGTTGTTGGAGAGTTGGGGGAGGGATGGGGGGCTGGGTGATGGACATTGGGGAGGTTATGTGCTATGGTGACGGGTGTGAGTTGTGTTAGACAGATGATTCACAGACTTGTACCCCTGAAGCAAATAATACATTATATGTTAATTTAAAAAATAAAAAATAAAAGATTCTCTCTCTCTCCCTCTCCCTTTACTCCTCCCTCTTCCCCCTCTTCACCTCCCTCTCTCTCTCTTGAAAAAAAGTGGAATCCTCTCAAAAGCATGGTTCAGGTGGGACGGCACTTGTTGTGGATACTTGTGGGTAGGAAATTGTGAGTGGGGCAGAGTCAGCTTGGTTGTGGGTTAAACACTTGTTTTATTATACTCGTGCCCTTTTAAGATGCATATTTATTGAGCACCTACTGTATGGAAGACCCAACACTGAGGAGTGGGCAGGATACAAAGGTAAAGATGGGGTCCATGCCCCTCAGAAGCTTCCACTCTAGCAGGGGAGCATGACAAACCCACAAACCACTCCAACATCATGTCATGCAGGATACGTGTCACGATGCATACATTTTAAGCATCCTGAAGACATTATATGGTTTCAAAGGACTCTCGGCATCTTGAAGATTATCACATAAGAAAAACATTCAGAACACCTACTGAAAAATTACTCAACAGCAACCATAGCAGTCTAGGATTGGATTAGTAAGATTTATACGGTAAATGCCTCCTAAAGCTTATGCATACAGTAAATATTTCCCTCCTATAAAGTGGATGCTTTGGGGGGGAGGGGATTCATTTATTACAAAAATACTATTAAGTTGTTTACACTAATTGTGTTTTAAGTTATAATAGCTACATTGGGGACTTTGCACATCCCATTGTTTCCCTATAAAGAACTCTTCCCAGATTTCATAAGTCTTGCCCCCTCATCTTCTAGGGTCTCTGCTCAAATACCATCTCCTTAGAGACTCTTGTCATTACATCCCTCACTCTCTCTCTCTCTCCTGTTTTCTGCTTTGTTTTTCCCATTGGTATATATAATTACTTGCCATTTTACTATAGATGTGCTCATTTTCTGTCTCCCTTAACTGAAAGCCAAGAGCTCTTCTGTCTAGTTTGCCACCATAGCCCAAGACTTAAAATAGTACCTGCTCATAGATGGCACCTTATAAACACTTGTTAAGTCAATCAAAGAGTGAGGAATGTGCCTTCTTAGGAACAATAGACTCTTTTGGATAGTCTCAAAAATGGCAAATCTCCATCTAGTGAATGTCAATTTGAATTTTTGAATCAGGTTCACTTAGAGCTTTCTGGTTAATAAGATGGGTGGATGAGGCTGGGTTCATTCACGTGTTCATTCAGTACATACAGACTGAGGACAGCTGTGTGCCAACTGTTGTAGGTGCTGGATTATTGGTCCCAGATGAAATGTGGCTATGAAGACCATGGACTTTATTAAGTAGTAGTCAACCAATTCTGAAGAGTTCCAGTGAAGTCTGTCGCAGCACAACTGAAACAGAAACAAAGCGTTCAAAAATGACCCACTGGTGATTTACATGTGGAGGTTCTCTCTGGTAGTTTGTTTTTAAAGGATAGGTTTCAGGGACACCTGGGTAGCTCAGTTATTAAGCATCTGCCTTCGGCTCAGGTCATGACCCTGGGGTCCTGGGATTGAGTCCCACACGGGGCTCCCTACTCAGGAGAGAGCCTGCTTCTCCTCGTGCCCGCCACTCCCCCACTTGGGCACTCTCTCTCTTTCTGACAAATAAATAAATAAATAAATGAAGATGGGTTTCACCTTCTCATGATTCTATTTCCTAGAAATGGGTTCTCTCTGGTGCCGATAGTGGGTCTTGGGGAGGCATGAGGGGGAGGGATCGTAATGATGTCTTCTCTAAATTATTCTGGACATTCTACTATGCAATAGATTCACCTTCCACAGCTCTTTGTGGGTAGATATCTAAGTCTACAACTTGAAGCATTGACTCTTTGGGGGGCTCAAGGGAACGTATTTCCAGATATAAGTAAAAATCCTAAAGACATGAGCGCAAATAATGTATGCAAACAAATATACCTATGGTTGTGTTCTTTTTTCCTTTGGAGTCCAGAACAGAAATGACTTGATAAGTAATCATGGCTTATAATCGAGGCCTTTAGAACAAGAACATCTAAATCCAATCTTCCTAATGTCAAAACAGCTCTCAGTACTTGTCTACATCTAACCATACGGGAAGGTTCTAATCTATTCCCCATGTGTTTTATTCTATAGCCAGGCCAAGTCAGCATTTACCTATAAGAAATTAGGAAGGACCAAATTTGGTTTTGCCTTTCTCTAAAGGACTGTCTTTGCAGGTTCTTCATTCTCAAAAAAACCCCACAAATTTCCACAGGGTAGCCTTCTGATGGAAATGGGTTTGGGTGTTTCCCTACTTCGAAAACCCTTTCAGCCCAGCAGGTCCTGGAGAACCGGATGTCCAAATTAAAATGGTGAAATCCTCAAGGCTGCAGGACCCACACCACTGTGGCCCCTGTGAGTTCTTAAATAAAATATTAGATTGTGTCTATTGTTTGTGAGCTGTCCACGGTCCTGCGTTCAGCTGGCTAGGGTGAAAGGGTATGTAGATTAGTTGGCCAGCTGTTGGGTAATTGTCACAGCCAGTTACTTGGTAACCCACAGAACAGCATTCTCTTGAGGTAGAGGCTTTGTTGCCAGGCAATAAATTCAGGTAAAACATCCCTTCCCTGGTTCTTATCAGTCCAGTTTCATAACACAAGGTATAGGTTAGGTTGTATCTCTGAGGGGCTGCCCACTGCTCTTTTGTTTTCCCTCCCGGGCAGTGAAATGAGCGTGATGACTTGGACAGCCCGTTTCGCTGGGACTTGTCTCCTGCTCATGTGGGGAGGAGGGAGCAGGGCGTACTGGGGTGTGCTCTCAGATGACCACTGTCCTGACATACCTTCTGGATCTCAGTTTTGGAACTGGCAGATGTATCAGTCAGGCAGGCACAAAGAAGACCAAAACCAATGACAGAGATTTCATGGAAAGAAAGTAAAATGTGTGTGTGATGATGTTTTGTCTATATTAGTATCAACTCTACAGTATTATTATTATTGTCATTATTAATATTTGTTAGTCTTGAAATACCTCCTTGTCCTCAGTGCTTGAACGAATGCTTTTTAAGTAAATCACCGTGCGTTAGGGAAACCAAGAGCTCTGAGAAGGAGGAGACTCAGGCAGGCAAATCTCAGGTCAGTTCCTCCAGGACAGGGTGGAACCAGCTTCCTCCTCTAAGGGATTCCTTGCGAAGGGGCTAAAAACCTGCTCTATAACGGTACTTCTTGTTACCTCAAATTTTTTGAGGATGTCAGGAAATTTTACAGGTGAATTTCTGAGGTAAATTCTTCTTGCTATTTTTATAGTCTCACCGGGTAGTGTTTGAGTAGAAAAGAAGTAAGAGTCGTGTTCAGGTTCTCTTAAAAATCCATAAATTCAACCCATGAATTCTGAAGCATGCTTGCCCCTTGGTTGTGGAAAGTCACTGTTCCCCAGAGGCCATGTTTGGATTCTGCCTGGGATTTCCATTTGCTGGGGCCTGTCACTGCTCCCATTATGGGTGAGCTTCACCTTAAGAAAACCCCATTCACAAATACCCAGACCTGTCCTGACAGCAGGTGAACACGTAAATATTTTCTTTCCAAAAAGCTGCTCTCCGTCCCCCAATTCCTCATAATAGCAATCTCCACTAGTAGATCTAAAACGTTTCCTTTCTCCATAGTCAATCAAAGTATATGTATAGGGTATAAAAATTATGGGATGCAAGATGCTTCAGGTCCAGCACAGATGCCACTTCCTTGGTGACACCCTCTGTCCAGACTCTCAGCTGGAATTTAAGGGCTCCACACTGAGCAATGGTTAAGAGCAGAGGAGTCTGAAACCTGATCCCCCCCCACCCCATTTATTAGCTGAGCAGCCTTGGGCAAGTTACTTGACCTCTCTCTGCCTCCATTTCCTTATCTTTATTTTTTTTTTAAGATTTTATTTATTTATTTGAGAGAGAACGAGAGAGAGAGAGAGAGAGAGCAAGTGCACAAGATGGGGGAAGGTCAGAGGGAAAAGCAGGCTCCCCACTGAGCAGGGAGCCCAACATATGACTTGATCGCAGGACTCCAGGATCATGACCTGAGCTGAAGGCAGATGCTTAACCAACCAAACCACCCAGGCACTCTTCTTATCTTTAAAATGGCCATAAAAATAAGCTTATTTAAAAACAGTTATTGTGAAAATTACATGACATTATGCACTGATACCCTAACTGTATGATAATTGTGAGCTTTGATTATAATTAATTCTCCTTTTGGAACCACATTGTCTTAAAATAACACTAACAGATGTCTATTGTGTGTGGACAAAGCTTTATGCTGGTCACTTAAAATCTCATTCAAGTTCAATGAAGATAAGACTTTAAAGCAAAGACCTCTCTGGGTGTTCGTTCCTCAGTGTAATTATAGGACTTTTCTAGAGAAACAAGCCTACAGAGAACAGGAAGCAGTGACAAGGCAGAAGCCTCACCACAGGAGTGGCTTGTCCTGGCCTGGGCAGCAGCTGCAACACCTGTGTGTTTGCTTAGAGAGTTCCCTGGGCGGGGAGTAGGCATGGGCATTTAGCTTTGCCACTTTCCCTTGCCCCAGTAAACCACCAGCCCAGAGTAAGTGGTCCATAAACATTTGCTCAAATTGCTGAAGCAGGAAAGGATGAGGCAGAGAAAAGAAGAGGTCGTGTTCAGTGGGTTTCCTTTAGGTGCTGCTCTGGTTTTCTTGTCTGTTTTCCTTTAAAATCTAAAATGTTTACCGTCCTTTGTGAACCCCTTCACCATGCAGGTAAATAGACAGGCAAGCCTACCATCCTCCCCAGTGCACGGATAGGAAATTGAGAGAACATGCAACTGGATTGCAGCCCCAAAACTGTAACAACCACACAAAGTGAAACAAAACAACAAAAACATTTATTTGGACAAAATTCCATGCAGGCCTCCTCCTACACCTTAAATCACACGGTTTCCCTTGAAAGGGCAGTTTAGAGAAGCCAGTGCATTTATGCAGACAGAGATGCTCAGAGTCTTTCAATAAAAAGAAATTAACTGGGCGCTTGGGTGGCTCAGTGAGTTAAAGCCTCTGCCTTCGGCTCAGGTCATGATCCCAGGGTTCTGGGATCAAGTCCCGCATTGGGCTCTCTGTTCCTCGGGGAGCCTGCTTCCTCCTCTGTCTCTGCCTGTCTCCTACCTACTTGTGATCTCTCTCTCTGTCAAATAAACAAAATCTTAAAAAAAAAAAAAAAGAAATTAACAATGAGAAGAAAGAGAAGTGTAATTCTGTGCACTGACTGAGGAAACACCCAGACAGACACGCCCCAGCTCCATGTGGACACACCCCTGGCAGCCCTGCTCCACAGAATCTTCCGTCCAGGATGCTCATCACCGACAGGAGCCAAGGGCCCCTAGGTAAACTGACGGATGAAAAGGACAAAAAGAATTCCCCAGGACAGCTTTTGTGAGGCCAAAGAGGAGAAATCCTCATCTGACTTTGGGAAACAGTGACAGTTGAACTTGGTAAACTCAGTTTGTGTACAGAGTAAGTGTTCTGGGTTAGGAGGAATTCTTCTTGGCCATAAAAACGGTTCAAGAAGTCATTACACTGCTCATTTACACTTTGTGCATACTAAATTTCTTAGTCGATGGCTCTAAGTAGAGCTGAAAAGAAAATGTCCCATGACCTGCGTAACATGCTGAATTATTTTTGTTCCTAAACTTCACCCCTTGTTAGACTGATAATCAATTATCACATAAGTTTATAAAATTTAAAATGGGCTTTTTACCATCTTTTCAAGCCTTATGGTCACTCTGCAACCCTCCTATAACAATTTCCTTATTGTAATAATCCCCTTGTACATTGTGCCAATCCTTGGGACAGCATTACCTCATAAAGAAATCATTTTGATATTTCAGGAATAAAACCCCTTTGGACAGACTCCAAGAGCCACTACCACTTTAAAACAAATTGGTCTTTGTGACAAGTCAAATATTAAGATTCCTGTGTGTTTTAACTTGGGTCCAAAGAACGTTCTCTCTCTCTGATACTCCAATGTCAGAATCGTAAACTAAGATTATTTACTTTTTTGCTCTGTCCTGTCTCTGAGTATTAAAAGATGCACTATTTTCACAGCTGAGGCATATTCTATACTGATCACACAAACAAGTCACACTTGCACATTTTATCACCACACAAGAAAAACCCGGATCAACCTCTCTTTCTTCCTGTGCCTGCCATTTGGCCATGAGGCATTATTTTTTTCCTCCTTATTCTTGTTGTTTGAGTGAGTGATGTTTTAACTAAACTTTCTTTTTTCCTGGACTTAGTGATCAATTAGGTGTCTCCTTGCCCCCCACCCCACAATTATGGAGGGAGACTCTGTGTATGTGGTTCCTACTTCTTTAATCCAGAGCTCTTGACGAGTGGGAACAATTCTTATTTTGAGATGGGGTAGACCATGAACCCCTGCAAACAAACAGCAAAAGGCCTCCCAAAAGTATGCTCTTTTTCCAACATGTTTATCATTAGCATGATACAAATCTGCTCCATTATTTTTTGTCTAGACAAAACTCTGGTGAGGATTTTTTTTATTTGTTTGGTTTAGGTTTTGTTGTGTGTGTGTGTGTGTGTGTGTGTGTGTGTGTTTCTTTTTCTGTCTCACAAAAACCAAGTGTTCTCCAGCAATGAGGCAACGGAAAAAATCAATACTTGCCATGTACCATGTAACCAATAGAATAAGGGGAATGATTTATGTATGGATGGATGCAGCCTGAATCAGCTGGGGCCTCGCACAGAGAGCGAGAAAGAGAGGGAGAGACAGAGGAAGAGAGAGCACACAGAGGGAGGTTTGGGGTGGGGAGCTGAACTGTGGTGATTATTTCTATAGTGCGGCCAGATTTTTTTCTTTTTTTTTTTTCCTGCAGCAATAATCCCCTTCTGCAACACTGCAGGACATGGGGAAAGCCGGCGATCCCTGGACTCTAGGATGGCTCAGCTCCCTTCAGAGTCCCGATGTCACGCTCACACTGAGGTGTACCGAGGAGGGGAGCCTGATGTGCGGCCTGCAGTCCTTCAACCTTCCGGTCATTTCCACCCTAAGAAAGGCTAGTGATGGGTCGACAAGCGCTGGTTGACACAGAGTCCAGTCATCAAACAGGACTGAAAAAATAAAACGTTCCAGAGCCAGCTTCCTAAGAAGACCAGCGGGAAAGGCTTCCAGACGAGAACTCTACCTCAGGACTTTGTGCTGGGAACAGAGTTTGGGTAACTGGAAACCCAGGGCCCTGCAGCATGAAGCGACTGCATCCTGAAGGTAACTTTTAGGCTCGCTCACACTCTTGCTCACAGCCTAGATCCTCACTGTCGTAAAGTGCTTGTGGTGTGAGGGTACACATCGCACTGAAACCCACTCCTTCGCAACTGGGTACACGGCACTATGGTATATTGAATTCTGGTGGCTGTGACTTTAAACTGGGTTAATTGTTTGCTTTAGAAGGACATAACAGATATTTTAAAATGGAATATTTTCTAAAATTCCTACTCCTGCTTCAAACTCAGGATGAACCACGTAGGACTCTGTGATAAGCACAATTGACCATTTCTTTGGAATATCTTTGGTTTTTGATGGGCATTTAAATAGATCTATTTTTTTTTTTTAAGTTGCCTGCTTTCTGCATTGTGCTTGAAACTACAGGAAGTTTGAGAGCATCATATTTCCATTAGTCTGAAGAAGACTGGGTTGTGTCCATTCAGAAGGCACACTGATGTCATATAATTTTTTTAGGTTTTTGCCTCCTTTAACTCAGATACAGTGCTAATGTCATACCTAGGTATTCCCTGTAAATATCCCGTATTCCATATATGATTCATTACACTGAATCATGAAACATGGAAAGATATTTTAAATACTGAGTGTGGCAGAATAATGTCAGGTCATTAATGTATGCTGAATTTGGAGCTGGGAGTGTTAACACCCATCACCTATTTAGCTAGCTGTTTTTTTTTTCCTTCATTGAAAGTATCCATTCAACCTAACATTATTATAAACTCTCATGACAAAATGTCATATTATTTTAAAATATGTTTACCTAATACATAGTATGTTAAACTCTGTTGACAAAATTCCATGTTGTTTTTAAATTAGGGATGTTAACTCTATGAAATTATCATAAACTCTCCCAACAAAATTCCATGTTGTTTTCCCATTATGCATGTTCAAAGTGTCCCAGATGGTAGTTTTGAGCATTTTTCCACATATATACTTATCTAATTTTTTCTTTCATTTATTACCTAATTATCTTTTTGTTCCTAGCACACTGTATTTAGTTGCTCATTTACATTGCATAGTTTGGACATTTATATTGTAACTAAGTGTGCATACATAGGACTAAGGATTAGAAGAAAAGAGTAGAAAATTAGAAAAATATGAAGAACCATTCTCAATAGTCCTTTTGCAAGCGACTCTTCGTACTTCAATACCGTTTTTATGGGTATTATTGAAGAGCAATTAAAGTTGAAGCACTGTCAGTTATCAGTCAGTAAATATTCTCATGTCTTCATTACAGTATCTAGTCACTGACAGATTTGATCTATCCTGTTCCTTGCAAAATTATTTTGGAAAGATCTCAATGAAAACTAAATAAATGCATATGGTGTCTTTCCTCTAAACAAAATTCGAACAATAAAAATGCACCCCGCAAGTGAACTATATATGTAGTGAAATGTCTTTCGGTAATTGTCATACCAAGACGATGACCCAAATCAGCAGAAATTATGCAAAATCATCTCGAATGGGGGAGACCAAGGAGATGTTCGCTGCCTCCACACAGGACAGATGAGCCCCAGTTCTTATAGTTTGCTCCCCACCTTCATTCTCTCTCTCACTCTTCTCTTGGCCCAAACAGGTGAAACAACAGAAACCCCCTTATCATCTTCACTTTTCATTTTGCTGCTTCACTCAAGCTGTCCGGCAAAGGGTTGATAAAAAACAGGAAACCTGGAGACGGTCCA
>ML107076.1:74872-86093 GCA_003697995.1 Taxidea taxus jeffersonii | reverse complement strand
CAGGCGGGAGGTGGGGAAATGAGAAGCCCAAGAGCTGGATTTCGTCATCAGTTAACAGAGTGCCAACAGTGTCTTTTTGTTTAAAAAGTTTACATCTACTGAACAAAACTTCCCAATTTCTAATGAAGGCCAAAGATACCCTCTCCCCAATATGAGATTCATTTCCTAAAACATCTGGAGTTAAACTGCATAAATGAAACCCAGGTTGGCATCTTATGCTGTGACCAAAAAAGCAAATCTCATTGTGAACGAGGTCTTTAGTGAACACCTGCTATGGTTTGTTCTCCTTCATCAGTGGTTACGATTTCACTGATGAAATACCCGTTAAAGAAAAAATCAATATCTGAGCTTAACCACCTGCTTTGTTTTAGTACCTCAAATTATTTTAAAAACTGATTAACATAAATAACTCACTGTTTAGGAAATATAACGGATGAATGTTTCACATTGCCGTTCTAGCATCCACCCAAAAAGAAAAAGAAAGATAAGGTGATATCTGGCTCTTATTTACTTAGCAACTCCTTAATCCACTAAGTAAAAAAAAAAAAAATGAAAATTCTACATTTTTATTTTCTAAAATCTAATTTCGTCCTTGCATTAAAATAAAAATGACAAATAAAATGAACGCAAATGAAAACGTTTGATGTTAAAAACAAATACTATTCCTTCTAAATAAATCTGCTTATACCTAGGAGATAACTTGTAGGTTCTCCCTAAAAGAGCTCTTTCTCACTCTTTCTTTTTCCTTCAATTAGTTGACAGCAGCGTCTTGGGTCAGCCCAGTTTAATCTGAACATAATTGGATGGCAAATTTCTAGTCTCTATTCTCAATGAGCTCACCTCAAAAGCACGTAGAGGGTGGATTCTATTGAACAGAAGGTTAAACAAGGACAGCAAAATGTGACATTGCATTTCTGTTCACTGATAAACCATCACATATGATTACCTGTACCTCCCAGACCTTGCCAAGGCATGGAAGCACAGGCACCAGTCTACCGAAATTATTAAAAGACAGAGGCCCAAACCCTCACCCTCAACCCATGTGTCTAGCAGCGCCAGCTTCCTAGGCCCTCCTCCTGGCTGCCTGCATTTGCATCTTTATAGATTATGGGGAGATATAGATCCCTTCATGTCTCAAAAAGCTGTCTAGTTGGAGCCACAACTCAGATGGGTTTACTGCATAGGCTGTTTCATTTATTTGAATAGAATTTTTCTCTGGTGAGATCTAAACAAGAGCACATCTCCCCCCCATCCCCAAACCCTCCCCCCAGGGAATAATCCCAAAAGATCGGAGGTCCAAAAGATCGGAGGTTCTTAATAAGACAATTAATTGTGATAAATTTCTGATTTTTGCTCCTTGGTCTGGGGCTATTTCCATGGCAACACCCTCTCCTCCTATTGTTGGGTTGCTCTTCATTCACACAGCGGGTTAAGCCCAGGGCAGCCAGGGCGGGCTGATGGTCAGCCTTTATTTTCTCTGGCCCTTCAACAAAGGTTAGTTGAGGTCACCAGAAGCCAAAGGGTAATTACTTTTCCTCCACAGGGTTAAAGGTACACAGATTGCTATTGGGACAACTGTATGGATGACCTTCAGCTTTTACTGTTCAATCTTCTTTTCTTTCATCAGAGTGAATAAGTATGATAGAACAGTGATGACACCCCCATGCCTGAATTCAGAATAGAAAGCCAAAGGCCTTTTTATGTTGCAAGCTACTGTCTGTTAGCATAATATACTCTTAGAATCAATTTGGAAAACCCAATGCATAAAAGGTTTCCTAGCCCTTAAATCAAAAAGGCAAAACAACAACTAAACTCATGACAGAAAATTGCAGCTGTTCACTGCTTTTTTTTAAATCTGATATTCATAATTTCCCAGGCTTTAGTCATTTTCCTAAGCATGTGATCAATAAAGCTGAGAAGAAAATGGAAGCTTTCCTGGCTCCAAGAAGCAACTGGGGCTCTATTTTTTCCCCTTCAAACACCAACTGTAGCCTGTCCCTCTGAACTAAGAGTAAATCAGATTCAAATGAGCTTCCATTCTTCGCTTCTTTACTCTCAAAGAAAGACAACCTCTAAAGTAATTTCGGGGAGGGAGTCTTTTGAAACTGAATATTTGCAACGCTTTGCCCACTTGTTTGCAGAGCCACTTTGAGATTTCAGCTCCTTGTTTCCATCTGAAACTTTAAAGGAATGATCGTTATGGGATCCTCCAAAAATGGAACCAGCTACCAGCCCAATGGAAACATTTGCCATTGTTTCACCATCAGACAGGGACTTTCTGCTCCCTGAACACCATGGCTGTGCTGATGGTTCATCTCAATAAAGATGCACAGAAGGGAGCCTGAGCCCCTTTGGAGGGGAGGAGCTCAGAGCATCTATCTGAATGAGCCTCTCATTCAGTTCTGCAGCCTTAGCCAGAGAGAACCATCAGCTGGTTGACAACAGTGTCCCCCACCGGTCAAAGAAGTTGTCCTTTCCTCAATTACAGATCAAAGCCAAAAGAGCCAACAGCATTCTCTGGTCAGGGCTCCCTGGTCAAGGGCACTCCACAAAATCAGGGCTTCCAACTCCTAAAGCTGACTCTAGGTTGGTTAGGTAAGGCTTAAAGAAGTGTCAGAGAGAGTGAAGTGTTCTCACCAGGTAAAGAAAAGGAAAGGTATTCTTTTCCTTTCTGCATAATTTCTTTCCTTCCTTATTCCCTCCCCATCACATACCCAGATATCTCAGCTCCTCAGAGCCCTATCTCACATGGGTTTTCATGTCAATAGGCCATATTTCCCCCAGGTCTGTAAGAAGGATGCCTGGATTTGAAATATATAAGCACCAAATCTGGAATGACAGCATTTCAGGTAATTTGGGTTCTCATGAGGGAGGTGTTTCGAAATAAGTGTCACTTTCCTAGACCCTGCCAGGTCACGCTTTGAGTCTCTGGGCCAGTGACAAACTGAAAGGAAAGTGCCCAGGATGTATGGGGTCAAAGCTTCCTGCAGCACAACGGGTCACACACTTTCATTCATTCCAAACTGGACACAAATATTGGTCCTCACTAGCCAAGTGATTCAAGCACTTGCCCTTAACTATTTCTTAAAGCTCGCTGATTTGCTCTTGAAATCCAGGGCTCCTGGGTTTTGTGTCCTACAGGAGACTTCTGTTTCCCATTTTGAAGAGAAAATGTTACCCAAAGGTTTAACATAGAAGAATTTTCACATTCACAATTGATTCTTCCTCGTGTGCCAGAGAAAGAGGTGACTTGTCATCTCTTGGAATTGGTGTCTTCAGAGATGGGACGTAAGGCTGTCCCCTACAGAACCCACAACAGAAACTTCTCTAGTGGTTGTTGAGTTTTTATGGAGACTGAGAGGGAAGTGTCATGGTCCAGAGCATCAGGCCCGGGTGACAAATGAGTGATGAGTGCTCAGGGTCCTAGCGTTGACAGCTGGGTGCTATGGTGTCCTAAAACTTGGAGCCCTTCCAAGACTAACACAGACTATTAGCCATTCCAAGGCTAACCCAAAATGGGACCTGGGAAGAAGACAGCAGCACAGCCCTGCTCACATTTTAGCGTGCATAAGAAAGAGATCTCTCTTCTCTGGATTTCACACTTCTACCTCTAAAATGTACTGCCACCTTTCCCATTGGTCAAAGGCATTTTCACCTGTTCAGAAATGCTAATGCTGGTGGTCTCCAGACACCATTCTGTCACCTTCCCGCCTCTCTGTTCCAGTTTTCACTTCATTTTGACATAGCCCTATAGTTCATATGGATTATATGGCCCCTTAAGAATAGTGCTGCTTTTTCCTGTTTTTATTCAACTTCAAGGCAACTCCAGTCTCCTGCTATTAAGGCAGAAAAAAATACTCTTGCCTTCCACAGAACCCTCTTTGAGAAATTCCGAATGCTCACATCTCGACCAAGCCTTTCTCGTCTCCACCTTAAATGAGTTAAGAGATTGCCAAAACACACAAGGTGACATAATCCCTTTCTCAGGAAGCTTATACTGGGGAGTGGCAGCTCAGTACTGTGGGGAAGGGCATGGGCCTTGGGGCCAGACAGATAGGTTGGGTTCAGGTCTTTTAGTAGCTGTGACCCCCTGACAAATAACTGAGCCTTTCTTAGCCTTGATTTACTTTTCTGCAAAGTAGGAATAATAATGCACACATACATACCTCATAGAATTATGAGAATATTTGAATAATATAATGCATAAAAAGAGCATAGGCACAGTGCCTAGAATGCAGTAAGACCTGGGTTAATGGCAGCTGTTATTTATAAAGCCCACATTATGAACAAATGGCACAGTCTTTAACATTCCAGCCCAGTTTCTTGTCAGGTAATTTTAGATAAATAATCTTTCTCTGAGCCTCAGTTTCTTCACTACTAAATGAGGATAATTCACCCACCCTTCAGGATTGCGATAAGGCTTAAAATAAAGATACATAAACTTCCCAGCACTTTTCCAGAAGATACTCAGCCAATGACTACTACAAATAGTATTAAATATATTGCCCTTTATGCAGCTGGGGTCAGAGCATAAGTCTTGCCTTTAACTTTGAACTCCAGACTCTGAAGAGCTCCTTCAGAGAGACTCTCCCAGCTTTCAGCCTTCATATAAAGTAACACCACTATTTAACTTCTGTGTTCGTGGATGCCTAAACAAGTTGTTCCCATAAGTGGTGCCCAGACTTTGGGATTTCACACACCAGGAAACATATGTATACACATAATAGACATAAATATTTATTATGCATCTATTAATTATACATTCCTCCATAGGGCTCAAAAATCAGGCACCAGCTTTTTCTCAGTAAGGAGATTCTGTTGTTTTTTTTTTTTTTTTTTATCTACAGTCTCTCAATACTGACCTTTCATGAAAGAAAAGACATTTTATCATTGAGCAGCACATAAGTCAGGAGAATAAGTATGCCTGGCACACACACACATATACACACACTGCCTTGTCTTTGTATTTTATTGCTAATGGGGAAAACATTACCATGGAATGCCAAGTGGTACGCAAATGTGAGCGGGAGCCCCCGGCTAACATCATCTTGGAGCTGGCCTCCCCTGCACTCTAGATGGCTTTCCTACTGTTTTTGGCCCAGGTGAACATGGTAGGAATAGACCTCTTCCAGGTCCTCGATCCCATGGCCACCTACACTTTCAGAGCCAGTGAGGAATGGAAAGGTCAAAGTTCCCAGCCACTTGCTCTGCGCGTGTGCAGTGCCCACCCCTCCTGTCCGAGGATGACCTCCCCGCCCAAGCGGGCTCCCGGGTGCTGGCTGCTAGGTGATGCTTCCCAGCACCCCCCATGCCTCCCGGCGTCTTTCACCTCAGCTGGGTCAGCATTTTGCAGGCAGATGCTCATTGATCTGCAGGAGGCTGTGCATATTATTATTACCCTGTCATGGATACATGGATTGAGGTCCCAAGGGTCAAGAGGCTCTCCCCAGAGAGGCAGGAATGAGCCCTTTTATAGCCTATTTGAGTCCGAGGACAGGGTAGGAACAATATAAAATGGATGTCTCTCCCAGGCAACAACGAGGCTGCACGCACAGAACTCCCCAGGGTCACAAGCTGAACACGACTTTGTTCCACGTCAGTCTAGTGGGCATTTACTGAGTCCCTTTTAGATGCTGTGCTGGGGCCCTGCCTACAAGCATGAAGAAACATAGTCTCTCCTCTCAGGGCAACAGCGTGCAGTTTATTTCTTCCTCTAGCCCAGGGAGAGCCTTGTATAATTCTCATTCATTATGCCAGAGATCCAGACCGGCAGGTATGACATTTGGGCCACAGGCGGGCAAGAAAAGGCAGCGTGGCCGGCAGACTCAGAGGGAAGGGCTTTCTGGGAATTTATGCAGTGGGAGGACATGATTTTACAGTTCTTCGGGAGAGGCTCCTCATTCCCTGGAAAGACGGGTGATTTTTCCCCCCTTGAAGATATCCGAACAATTCTGGCAGATTTTTCTTCATTTCAAAATGTTCTTGAGAAGCAAGTCTTGCTGACTGAAGAATAAACAGAGGGCAATGGGAAGCAATAGAAGGACGCTGACCTGGAAGTCACATAGATGTGTTCTAGGCCCCGCCTAGACGCCAAACAAAGAAATGCCTTGAGCAAGTCACTTTGCCTCCCCAGACCTCAGCTTCCTTATCTGAAAATCGTTAGTCATAACAGTGCCCACGGTTCTTGCTCTGTGCAGACTCTCGGCGGCTCTGCACAGACTGACTCACTTCATCCTCACAGTCAGGCTGTGAGACAGAAAGCAGTCTTCAGACCCACTTTCCAGGCTGAGGACACTGAAGCAAAGAGAAATAAAAATCCTTTTGCTCAGAGTCATGCAGCTAGTAAGTGGCAGAGATGGGATTTGGACATGGTCTATTCCTGGCATCTACTCTCTTGAGTGCTATGATGAACTGCCTTTCAGCAGGTAAGACTAGGAGGTACTAATGTCCCTCTCAGTGTTTACATTCTATTGATCTATGGGTTCCAGATGACCCCTGGAGTCTTGGTTTCTATATTTTAGATCACTGGAGCAAAAAGTTTATAAAAAAGCATTTGTAATTTATGAATCAAAGCTACCAGTTCATGCTAGCATAAAAATAAAAAGTTTTGAGCTGCTTTCAGAGATGTGATCACTTGAGAGCCTCACTGGATCTGGCCTCTATTGAGAACCCATAGCATCGGTTACCACACCAGAAAAAGGAAGCTCAAAGAGGTCAGGACATCAGTCCTGACCAATAAAACCAGCCAATAAAATCAGCATCTAAGCCAGTGGTTGAGTCTTACTTCTCCAGCAAGACCAGAAGCCTCCCAGCTGGTGTCCTGTTTGAGTCACTCATTTTCTTTAGAACAGTCTCTTGGATTCAGAGAGACACACTAAATTCTAAATGGTGGCAGAGAAAGGAGCCTTTCTCTCCCAGGAGGCTCTCCTCCATGCTTCTCCAGCACTGGGTCTCCCACACCCAGACACCAGGTCCCGCAGCCAAGGGTGTCAGCTCACACACCCTCCAGAATTCAGATGCATATGGCGGTCCCTGCAGAATGAGCTACTTTGGCCTCGAACTCCATCTTGGGCCTTTTAAAGGGCCAACTAACCTTGCAACTTCTGCCAACTCGACTCCTCCTCCTTCTTCCACATTGGCAAGGTAGCTTCTGCCCTCCATTCGGGGAAACTGCACTCTCAAACATCACCTGTAACTTCCCAGTCCAAAGAGCAGCTGTTCATTCCCTTAACACACCTGCTGCTTTCCCAGCAGTGACTTCTGCTCACATCCTCCCCTCCCCCTGCAGTATGCGGCCCACCGTCCCTTCTTCAAATCCTACCCTTGTCCACAGGCCTAATTCACAAGCATCTCTTCCAGGAAGCCATAAGTCAGGAGAATAAAAGTCCTTCCAACCAGATATGCTCTATGTTTCTTGGATCACCCACAGCCCTGTTCTTGTGCCTGTCTTTGGACACACTTGACTTCTGCTTTTCTTTCTTTCTTTTTTTTTTTTTAATCCCTGTTGGCCTTATACTTTCTTCTTTCCTTCACATCAGATGGCTTTTTACCTCTTGATAATGTCAGGAGCAGTGGCTGGCACTGTGAAACACCTGCTTGATCTTAAATTAATCTTCTCCCAAGCCACAGAAGGATTCACTCTGCGAAACTATATGGCAAAGAAAAGGGATCGGTATACTCTAACACTCTACTGTCTTTCCTGAATTTCACTAAATGCTTTCTTTTTTTCCTTCATCAATTCCTGACTGACAGAGCTCAGCCCCAGAGGTGAAAACATCCTTTCAGTAACTGCCATGTGGCCTGTCTCCTAAGAGGCATCTGAGTATGAACACATCAGGCCAAGACTCTGTTCATTGGACCTTAGATTGTTCAAGGTCCACAACACACAGCTGCTGTCTTACCAGAGAAACAGAGCTGAGAGGACTGAAGGCAAAGGAGACAGAATCAGGAGAATGATCTCACTCTTGCAGAGCCCTTGGTTCTCACTGAAACTGGTCATCCTCACAGAGGGAGAAGGTGGGACCAAGGAAACCTAGTGAGGTAGTGATGTGTTTATTCTCCCTCTTTCCTCTCCCATAGTAATATATTAGAGAAGGGGACTGTAACTTGGAATTTCCACAATTAAAAAAAACTTAAATTCTTCTAGTGGAAAGGAAAATCCCAATCCTTTCCTCTAAGGACAGCAAAACAGGTCAGCATAACAATGTTCCCAGGATTTCCAGGTCTCCTTCAGTCTCTCCTTACAAAGAGCTCCAAATGCCATAACTATCATAACTAGGCTTCTCGACCTACCAGCACGTGGCTATGGAGAACCAGGACCCGAGGATACTGTGTGGTACAGCACTTTGGGGAAATCAGGTCTGGTGGAGATGAGAGGCACTCAGGCTTCTTCCCACTGCCACTTCAAGGCAAACACAGGGCACGTCTGAGACGTCGACACAGTTCTCCAGCAAACAGGTTGCCATCATTCATCTGGTCAAATGGGTGCAGAAAGGTGTAAGGGGCCTCCTTCTTCCTCACAGACGGTGCTTCTCAAACTTCATCACCCCACTAAGAATTATTTTTAGACTTTTTTTTTTTCCAAATTGCCACCCCACTTAACATTTTAATGCCACAGATACAGTGTGTATCTGTTTGTGTTCTGGGACCCTTGGGAGGCCACAAGTCATTGTAATGATTCGGAGTTTTTGGTTCCTCAACAGTGACACCCCCCCCTTCCCCGTGCCTAGGGGCAATACCCTTCCCCTTAAGACCTGCCCTGTGGGTTAAGAAGCAACAGGACACTTCCTGGGTACCACCTCCGAGTTCCTTTTTCATTCTTTTTTCTCACTGTCCTTTAGACTCAGTCTGAGCCTTGCAGGCACAGGGCCAGGAGGCCCAACATGACCAAGTGACCGCTCCATGCAATGCCATGGGGACACAAGGGTGTTGGGGCAGAGAGACTGACGAGTCCAGAGAATGGGTGGTTTCATTCAGTGAATGCTTAGGCTCCACAGTTGTGAGTGTTGAACTAAAAATTATGATACAGGGGTTCAGGTATAAAATTTTCTGTAGTAAACTTCTCCAAAGACTGGCAGTATGGAGTTCAGAATTGGTTCTCCTATCACCCTTTTCATCAGCAAAAGGATCTGAAATTGGATAGTCCCTTCTGTCCAATCCAATTTTCCAATATTATAATTAAGTGGAGAAACAGACCTCCATTCCTGCGCTTTCCCTTTGACCTGCCCACTTTATGGGCACAATGTAATGATTCTATTTACTAGCTCACTTTAGGCCAAAAATAAGAGGGCTAATAATACATTAACATTTCCATTATCAATCAGAAAATTGCAGGTCAGCTCTTGAAGGATATGTTGCTCAGCACATTAAATCCTTGAACTCAGCAAAAATGTATAAATACTTTTACTCCTGAAATTACGGCTTGAGAGAGACATGTGGCAGGGCAAATGGGAGAGGAGGAAGATAATCAATTTAGATTGGTCTAAATGGAAGAGCAATGGATTGCTATTTTCCCCCTTTATCTAATATAGCATGCGAGTTCCCACCATCCCTCTTTTGATATTCATTTGATACCCATTTTCATATCAAAGTGGTGGCAATGAGTAACCCATCAAAACTCAACTCTCAGCCTTTGGCTTGGTGCTGGTACTTGCCATCTGCTCTATATGCATCACCCGGGGAGAGCACCAATGGACACCTGCCAGCTGCTATCACTAAAATGGGGTTAAGAACAAAATTATCATCCTTTTAGTTGGGCACCAGAGGACCTAATTTTTCTGTCTGAAGCTAGTGCCAATTTGGTGTGCCACTCCTGCAAAGCCACAGGTTCATTAGTAATCTCTTCCTAAACATTCATTACCGCCAGTGTTGTGAGAGCTCCATAGTGCTTCCAAGTGAATCTCCTCTATAACACCTGTTTTCTCCACCAAATAAGAAATATATAGAGAGACATTCTTTTAATAGTGTCTATAATAGGGGTAAGCAAACTAAAGCCTGCGGGCTAAAATCAGCCACACCCTTTGTTTCCATATTGTCTGTGGCTGTTTTCCCTACAAGAGCAGCGCTGAGTCTTCGAACCAGAAGCTGATTATTTGGCTTGCAAAAACCAAAAATAATTACTGTCTTGTCCCTTTATGGAAAAAGTCTGCTGAACTCTGTTTTGTGATATGGATTTTTTTGTTTTTAACTAAAAATGGAAAACGAAAGTTAAAATCTTTTTCTTCTCTAATTTTAGAATTCAGAATTTAGGATTCTCTTTAGAGCAGAACAATATATAGTTGTGGGTTTTTTTGAAAGATTTTATTTATTTATTTGACAGACAGAGATCACAAGTAGGCAGAGAGGCAGGCAGAGAGAGAGGGAGGGAAGCAGGCTCCTTGCTAAGCAGAGAGCCCGATGTGGGGCTCGATCCCAGGACCCTGGGATCATGACCTGAGCTGAAGGCAGAGGCTTTAACCCACTGAGCCACCCAGGCGCCCCTACAGTTGTTTTTCTATACCCGGGAATGAAATTTGGGGATATAAACTCAGACATGTAGTGTAAACAGTATTGATAATGATATGGGTTGTTTATCCATCACTTATGTTGAAAAACAATGCTAAGTTTTCTCTTTGAGCAATAATTGTGGATACCAATTATAGAACAGACTGATATTTTCCCAAAGGACAGATGTTTTCTTCATAAGCAAGGAAGTACGTTTGAAAAATGAACATATAGAATATTTTTCATGTGTATATAAATTTAACATTAACATCCCAAATGATCTCTTAAACAATGTCAAAGCAAAAACACAATGCAATAATGCTGTATCGTTGCTAAATGTGATCTCAGTTCGAGTGAATCAGAGATCTAAGAACCTGAATATAGCAACCAATGACCTGACCTGTACTATCATGTTTGCATCTAAACTTCTTGAGGATATCAATATACTCATTAAATCTACTAATCTTTATTAAATATCTACTATCAATTATTTTAAGAATAGTGAATATAAGTATATTAAAACTCATAGATAGTACTAAGACACAAAACTATTTAAAAAGCATAACATCAGGGGCGCCTGGGTGGCTTAGTGGGTTAAAACCTCTGCCTTCAGCTCAGGTCATGATCCCAGGGTCCTGGAATCGAGCCCCACATCGGGCTCTCTGCTCAGCAGGGAGCCTGCTTCCTCCTCTCTCTCTGCCTACTTGTGATCTCTGTCTGTCAAATAAATAAATAAAAT
>ML107076.1:0-74772 GCA_003697995.1 Taxidea taxus jeffersonii | reverse complement strand
GGTGTTAAGAGGACCCAAATTCTAGAATTTGGGTCCTCTTAACACCTTATACCTTAACACCTTAATATATATATATTAAGGTGTTAAGGTGTATATATATATATATATATATATATATATATAATTTGGGTCCTCTTAACACCTCTTAACCTCTCTACTAGAGTTATATATAGATATAGATATATATATCTAAATTGTAACATATTGAACATTCAAAGGTAAGAAAAACTTCATGTTGTAGACAATTGCTTGATTATCATAACAGTATGAAAAGAGCTAACTGCCTGCACCCCTAAAAAAAATTCTCTTTCCTTCCCTGGTGTCATAGTGACTGAAATTCTACTATATTTTAGCAATTCATTTATTTACGTTAAGCCCTGCTCTG
Organism: Taxidea taxus jeffersonii; assembly: GCA_003697995.1. NCBI lineage: Eukaryota > Metazoa > Chordata > Mammalia > Carnivora > Mustelidae > Taxidea > Taxidea taxus. Next base: position 74,387 of record ML107076.1, on the reverse strand, counting down.
ATTTCCTTCCAAAGCCAATGGGTCATTATTTAAAATTTCCTAGGCACATTTAATTGCTGGCATTTTATTTTTATTTATTTATTTTAAAGATTTTATTTATTTATTTGGCAGACGGAGATCACAAGTAGGCAGAGAGGCAAGCAGAGAGAGAGGAGGAAGCAGGCTCCCCTCGGGTCAGAGAGCCCTATGCGGGGCTGGATCCCAGGACCACAAGACCATGACCTGAGCCAAAGGCAGAGGCTTTAACCCACTGAGCCACCCAGGTACCCCTAATTGCTGACATTTTAAATATAAAAATCACTTAAATAAATTACTGTAATAGATTCCTTTTTTCTGATCATCTCACTTAAGATGCTTGATTGTTCATGCATGATTTAACATATTGTCGTGTTATTTACTTATCAGGTCACTTTCCACTATGAGAAATAGGAACCCCGCCCCATGAAGGCACAGGGAATTTTGTGCAAAGGAAGAATCATTAAAAGGGAGACAATATACACAAAAGGCAGGGGGAAGAATCCTTTAAAATAAGCTTAAACTCCTCTCAGTCTATTGACTGGTTGTGTATAAGGAGTTAATATTACCAAGAAAATCAAGAGTCAGAAACAAAAAGGAAAGGTAGGGTCTTCTCAGTTACCCCACACCCCTAAAAATCAATCAGAATCAACAGTCATATCGAAGTGGAATTATGGTGATAAAGGGAAAGAGAAAAAAGAGATATTTCCCATAAATTCTACGTTATTGATGACTGACCGTACAGAGGCTGATGTCCACAACAAGAATGAGCGTTTATAAACTCATCCATTAAATCCCTGTTCTATTCTAATGAAAAAAAATAAATAAATAACCCTTTGTTAGCTTACGGTCCTTGTGCCTCAGTCACAGTGCCACGTGTAATTATTAACAAAGCCCAAAGCAAAATGCAAGGTACTAAAATTGTAACATCCTTGTAGGGAATTCAAACGCATTATTATTCGTTAGTAGGCACTAAAAGCTACAATAAAGCAGAAGACTTCAGTGAGCCCACTCCAGCTGGCATTGAGTGTAAATAGGATTTGAATAAATGTGGTCATTTGCCTGTCCAGCTACAACTAGCAAGTCCGCCCCAAATCTTAGGAATGTGTGTTGTATTTGCTCTCTACTTTATTGGTGGTAGTTATGTATATTCGACTTAACGCATGGCATATCATATAATCATCTTGCTGGGATCGTTTTTCTTTTTTTATTTGTGTGAGTGTGTGAAATTTTATCACGTGTAAAGATCTGTGTAACTACCACCACAATCACGATACAGAATTGATCCATACCACGGAGAATTCTCTGTCCATCCTTTTATAGCCACATCCTGTCCCTAACACCTGGCAACCATGAGCTTGTCTCTCTCTTTATAATGGTGTCATTTTTAGAGTGTGATATAAGTGAGATCATATGGGATATGTCTTCTTTTTGAAGATTCACCTATTTTTTAAAGTACATATATGCCATATATAGATATATAATTTTGTATTTTTTACGTTTATATATATATAATCACATTAATATATTTACATGGTATAATCTTGCCTCGAATTTTATTAAAGTGTTTCTAAGTTAAGTTTGACTCAATCTACAACAAGACATTAGAGACAGCCCTGGGGAGAAAGTTGCCGGAGTGTGGTCTGCAGGGTGACTCACTCCCCGACAGACAACAGGGCTCTGTGCTTTTAAAATGGCTCAATAGCTCTATGAGCTGGATTCTATGATAAAGCTGAAAGGCACCTAATATGAGAGTATTTGGAGCAAATCTCCACAGCCTACATCACAGTCTTTGGAAAGCACCACTAGGAAGAACGCACTACAGGAAAAAAGGCAGATTTGCTTCCCAAATGTGATGCTCATCTTGCCTTCCTTGAGGAATTTCTAGCAACTGAGAAAGCTCATGAGTGCTTTTGCTGAACAGGGCGAAGATAAAGAGTTAATGACTTTTAACCAGGCCATAAATTAACCTGTTTTTTACAAATCTGAAGGAAGAGGTGCTCCAGAGGGCTAATGAACACTCACATCTAAAAATAACTCCTTACTTAATTAACAGCACACTCCATAGCCATTCTAATTAAGCTAGCCAGGCTGAGGGCCCTGGGTTCCATGGTTGTTCACTTTAAAAAGTTCCCCCAAACACTGAAATCGTTTGAACTTCAGGGGGAAATAGCAGATAGGCAACTGAGGAGAAGGGTGTCAGAGGGAGGGAACTAATTCCATTTTCAGCAAGGAAGAGGCAGTATACTGGAAATCAAGCTGTGCAGGTCAGGGTGAAGGAGGGACATATTTAACCTGGATACCAAAATCAAGCAGATCCTATTCTCCCCACTTTATAGACAGAGAAACTGAGGATTGAGGACATGAAGTAAGTGTCTTGCCCAAGGTCCTAAAACCAGTGCGTGACAGAGCAGGCATAACCCAGAGCAATCTGACTCCAGTGGCCGAGCTCTTCATCCATGCCCACAGTTGTCTCTCTGGCAGGGCTTAAAATAGGACCAGAAGAATAAAGTCCTAGAATGCTATTGGGGCACAACGCTTCAGGAGCTTCAACAACCAGAGGGAGTGAAGGAAGCACACATTCTCCTTTTCTCCACAATGGTATCTTCTGGGTAACAGAATGAGGTGCTGATGAGAGCCATTATCAGCATGCTAGTTTTCCCTCCTCCCTCCTCTGCTACTTCTGTGCAGGGTAACACTGGCCAGGTGCCCAGAGCCCCCTGTGAAGTTGTCTAGGATTCAGTTCTCCATCTGTACAAGGAGAACATTATAACTTCAGCTGCCAAAGAAAGGAGAGCCCAAGAGAATTTCCCAAAGTCTACCCCTGCACATTTTCAAAAAGGACTTTTCATACAATGGCGACATTGCCAAATTCCTTCAGCCTCCTTCTGTTAGTCTATAATGTCCAGGAGAATTCACACCAGTATGCCGATTCCCAGGCTCCTTGACTCTTTGAAGAGCCCATGACCCAGTCAGTAATCACCTCTGACTCTCTAGGGTTTCATTTTGCCTGTTTTCAACCAAAGAAATGGGAGAAAGTCTTACAAGATATAAAAGCCCAAGTTCATGCCACTAACCTAAAGATGAGGACACAATTGATAAAGACACAAACATAACAAGTGGTTTAACAAGTTATTCTTAAAAATACAGTTCGGTGGGCGCCTGGGTGGCTCAGTGGGTTAAAGCCTCTGCCTTTGGCTCAGGTCATGATCCCAGGGTCCTGGAATCGAGTCCCGCATCAGGCTCTCTGCTCAGCAGGGAGTCTGCTTCTCCCTTCGCAACCTCCCCCCTGCTCATGCACTGGCTTTTGCTCTCTCAAAAAATAAATAAAAAGGGACGCCTGGGTGGCTCAGTTGGTTAAGCAGCTGCCTTCGGCTCAGGTCATGATCCCAGCCTCCTGGGATCGAGTCCCACATCGGGCTCCTTGCTCGGCAGGGAGCCTGCTTCTCCCTCTGCCTCTGCCTGCCACTCTGTCTGCCTGTGCTCTCTCTCTAACAAATAAATAAATAAAAAATAAAAATAAAAATCTTTAAAAGGAACTTTGAGACATAGCAACAGATTACAATGTATGAACTTCATTTCATGCTAATTTCAATAAATCATAATTTTTAAAAATTATGAGATCAGGAAATTTAAACACCCCTGGGTATTATATAATATCAAGGAATTAGTGTTAATTTTTAATGCAATAATGGTATTGTGCTTGTTCTTTTAAATATATTTTTATCTGAGAGATAACATGATGCAATGTTTAAAGATTCAGTAGTACATATAATGTCTGAGACTTGCTTCAAAATAATCCTGGGGGGACGCCTGGGTGGCTCAGTTGGTTAAGCAGCTGCCTTCGGCTCAGGTCATGATCCCAGCGTCCTGGGATCGAGTCCCACATCAGGCTCCTTGCTCGGCAGGGAGCCTGCTTCTCCCTCTGCCTCTGCCTGCCACTCTGTCTGCCTGTGCTCACTCTCTCTCTCTATAACAAATAAATAAATGGAATCTTAAAAAAAAAAAAAAAAAAAAAATCCTGGGATGGGATGCCTGGGTGGCTCAGTTGGTTAGGCATTTGTCTTCAACTCAGGTCATCACCCAAGAGTCCTGGGATCTATCCCCATATCAGGCTCAACAGGGAGTCTGCTTCTCTCTCTACCCCTCCACACTGTTCATGCTTATGCTGTCTCTGTCTCTCTGAAAAAAATAAAATCTTCAAAATAATCCTGGGAAAGAAAAGAAGTGGGTAGAGTGGTTCAGGCCTAACACATTTGGGCATGAGTTGAAAATTGGTAAAGCAAGGTCATGGTTAAGTGGGGTTTCTTTACACTATTTTCTCTCTTTCATATATGTTTGAAATTTGCCATGATAAAAGAGAAAAAGAGGTTGTGGTGATCAGTCTCTATCAGTTAGAAGAGACATCTGAGAAGGACCTCTTACAAAAGAGGATGCCCATATGTTCCATGTAACCCATGGCTGATTTCATGTAAATAAACAATATGTTCATTTTTAAAAACAAAGAAACTTTAAGGCACAGATGATCCCTTTGAGCAGTGGTCCTCTAATGCCTTGCTAATACTGAGATCTTCTTTCTAATGGCCTCTTGATGCATCTCCATCCAAAGGATGATCAGAACACAGAGCAAACTCATATCCAAAATTGAACTTATCATTTTTCCAACCAACCTACTTCCTGTTCTTTATCTTAGTATTACTGCAAACCCCATTGACTCAGTAGCCCAATCTATAGGCCTGAGTTATTTTCAACCCCTCTCCCTAATCCTGACATCCATCTACTTGTCATATCCAATCAATTCTAGATCAGAAAGGGTCCATCAGCAATGAACTAGCATAGATTTTGAGAGTCGAAGAACAGAAAGAGGAAACAAAGGACTTGGTGGTTACCAGGTCACATGTGCATAACCCAACCCAGCAACAAAGATGTACACCCACAAGGGAGAGCAGTAGCAACGGGAAACCTGCCACCTTAGGTGAAGGTACCTCTAACTTCTCTGAGGGCCTGATATAGTCAGAAGTTGGGCATAACCTTATACCCCACCTGCCAGGGAGCTCAAGCACATAATGAAAGTGTGAATCACTCAGAGAGAAAGGAAAAAAAAAAAAAAAAAAAAAAACAAAACCCTATTCTAGAAGAGGACCAAAACACAACCTACAGACTACCAAAATGGGAGAATGAGAAATGCTGAGCTGTTCAAATGGCAAAAGGAGACATTAACAAAATACAAAAATAGCAGGGAGAGTAATAGTCAGAACTTAAATGCTGTCTAAGAATAGCATCTGAAATCTATTGTAACAAGGCTACCATGATTCATCCCCACAAGTCAAACCTGGAGCCAAATGAACAAAAGAAAAAAAAAAGGCATTCGACAAGAAAGATGCTTGCAACACATTCAATTTTGCATAAGGAATGTGAACTTCCCAAGGATTTGACCTAAAGCATTAAGCCGGCCCATATATTGTTCTAATCAATTAGGCCTTCCTGCATCAGCACTTTTGCCCTGCAAATAACCAAAGCCATCATGCTTTCTAATCAGCAGAAAAAATTCATGCAGATTGGTTTATTTCCATTTGATTCCTGTTAAGTGTCTAAGAAAAAAAGGAATAACTTCTAAATCAGATCTGAGGATCTCTGCAAGTGGAAAGGATGAGTCGTCTTTAAGTGACACCCATCTGAAAGAGAGAAGTGGCTAGATGCTACTTGGTGTTTGTCTTGGGGCTTTTCAACATGCTGAGATTTACAGCTATGGATTTTCATATTGAGAGATGTCATTTAGAATTACCCAAATTCAAAAAAATGGAGCCTTCAATGCTATTCTGGCGATTATGATCTCAGATTTATCAAAATTGGAAGAGGGTGTATTTTGCACTAAAATGAGCTTAAAGGTAATCTGTTCCATCTTTTTTAACCTCTGTATGGAAATGCAGCAACCTCTGTGGTAGGCTCTTTATTAATGTTAGTAATAATAACAATCAAGTATTTATTAAACACTTACTATGTGGCAGGTGGTACACAAAGCTCTCTCTATACTTTATTTCATTCAGTCCCCACCAAATCCTATGAGGTTGTTATAATTACTGACCCCATTTCATAGATGGTTAAGACTATGGCTACCAATCAATGAACATTCCATTGACTCCTCTGTAAATAAAAGGATATAAGAACAATGAATAAATGCCCCAAAACAAAATCTTCAGAAAACTGCTTTAGTTCTATACCTCAGTGTAATGACAACTTTTTTTTTTAACTTCTTAAGCCCTCAGAAAATATCTTCCTAAGGAACAAAATTTCATATCCAAGTATTTTCCTACAAAACTTCAGTGATACCACCCTGAGACTTTATTCAGTATCTTCAGCATTTAGGTTACTTTGTTGCTCATTGGGCTTTCCAGAATGTAAAAATACAAATTAGACCAACATTTTAAGGGTCTACTGTGTGCCAGATAGTATACTTGTGAATTATTTTATTTTCACAATGTAACTATGAGACAATACCTTTCATAATGTACAGGCATAAACCCAGAGCAAAGAGACCCCCAGCTGATAAAGGCTGAGACTGGGATATAGTTCCAGGTCTTCCAATTCCAAAAGGGGGATAAGAAACTAGGACTCTGGCTAACTGACTTGCAATGGGGCAGGGGTGGGGAGGGAGTGTGAATAGTCTATTGTAGAGTTTTAATTACTATTCAATTCCTGGACCTGGATGGCAATAGAGAGTATGTCATCCTGGCCCCAAGTTTCTTCTGAAAATGTCAACATGGACTATGTGAGTAGTGAAATGTAAAGGTTGACAGCCCAGGGCTCTTGTTTTCTACAACAGTGAATCATTTGCTCCTCATATTTCTATCCAGAGCCATGTTAAGAGATATAAAAAGTGCCTCAAATTTAAGCAAAGAAAAAGGGGAAATGGGAAGTCACACCAACAGAAACACTCATGATTCCAGTGATTGTTTTTTGATCTCTGACCGTGCGCGGTGCCATTCTCATAAAGTTCAATTTCAACCAGTGAGTCAATAATGCTAGATGACCTGTACTGTTGACAGTTTGTGGCAAATGAACTCAGCATTCTGCCACCCTAATAGGAGCAGCAGCAAATACTAGTGAGTACAGCACGAATGTATTTGCTAGTGTATTCTTCTTCTGAATCCCCTGAATTGATCTCCCAGTTTCCAACAGTTCCCTGAACCCTAAATACCAGGTGAACCATACAATGTAGATCAATGGATTTTTCAAGTGCAATAATTGTCTCTCTCTGGGAGATCCCCATTAGTCCCAGTAGGAAGAATACTTTGATCGACCTCAAGGAACACAGCAGATGTGAATAAAACCGAGTGTGCTGCTGACCTTATCAGGAGAGAGCCGGACCTTGAAAATCACAGGGGAACACCCTGGGCCTGTGCATGTGGGCTGTGGGAAACCAAACAGCTGGTCAAGTGTGTGCTTTCTTTAAAAAGACAACCAAACCCCAAACTGCATCCACATGAGGAGAAAGAAGTATTTGAATTAAGAATATCTCTTTATGTTTAAGAACACTGTCAGGAAAGAATAATATGACTGGAAACAAGAGGAGGTATGTTGTAAGCCTCTCGGAATCTTGAGCCCACCAGTAAAAAGATTTTCTACATAAAATCCTGCTTAAGCTCCTAGGGACAGAGGAGAAGTTTACTACATTACCTTCGAATGCTACTTTTCCTGCTCTGTTTAGGGGCTCTATAGCCAAATAAGATGGGAGGAAGAGGGTGGAGAATCAGCAAAATTGATTTCTCATATAGTTTCAGCCCAAAGGAACAGGTTAGAATTATGAGAGAGGGAGGAGGGAAAAAAAGAGGGAGGGAGGGAAGGAGGGAGGGAAAAAAAGAAGCAAGAATTAAGAAAGTAGGAAGGAAGGGGAATCTAGAAGATGCTCTGAAAAAGTCTTGACTTTGGAGTGGGGGGAGTTTTTATCTCCACTGAAGAAAAGGGCTGATTTGTCTGGAACAGAGGCAACCCCTACCCCCCTGCTATGTGCTGCAGCAAGAAACAGAGCATATCGCTAGGAGACAAGAATCACAAGCCACTGAATCCTCACACATCTGAGAAAGCAGAATGTGATCCTGGGCAGAACACAGCCACGAGAGCTCAGGAGATGAGCTTTTTGTGCAGCAAAATCAGTGCATTCCCAAACAAACAGAACAGACACAGGGACATGAAAATAAACCCTCAACCATGTGCCAGGAGAGGACTTATAGGAAACCCAAACATGCCTCCTAAGGACTCAGCAGAGGTGGACTATGGGGAAATTTAAAATATCAACGTCCCTCATAAATTCGGAAATTGGTTAAAGACCTAGAATAATTTTCATTCATTCATCCGTCCATCCTTCCATCCACCCACCCAACTTCTATTTAAGGCAGCCTACCAGGAGCCAAGTGCTACATTCGATGCTAGAGATACAGGGCCAAAATAAGACAGGAGCCCTCACAGAGCTTACAGCTCAGAAGTGAAAAACAACTCGAATTCACCATATATGCCACAGTGTAATGGGTAGACCCTGGTTAAATGGTCAGGGTGATGGAAGAGAGGGCAGATGGGACAGCCAAGGCTGGAGATGACAGGGATGAGGTGGACACACTGAGAGAGCTGTGTGGAATTACCATCTATTAAACTTCTATTTGGAACACCTCCAGGCAAACCATGCACATTTCTCCAGCAATCACCCAATACCCCAATTCCCCATTGCCCTACATGGGGCCAGATGAGCACATTCATGTTATCTTAGCCTCTGGCACCACTGGCATTTGTGTGAAAGAATCCTGAGCCAGGTCATGGCCAAAGGACATGCCGCCAACCCCCACAGGTCTTTTACAAGGTGTGAGGGGGTTTTGGGTGTCACAGTAAGTGGCAGATGCTACTGGAAGTTGTGACCCAGGACCAGGAATGCTCCCCATCCTGCAATGCCTGGGAAAGCTGCTCCTGCAAAAGACTTGTTGATCCCTGAGTGCCTGTGGCACGTCACTGGAGAAACTCTGGGCCAGACTGGGTCATGGGCCACATTTGCAATTTCACCTTAATATTTTTCTGATTTAGAATACTGGCTCCATTTGAATTATTACCCTTTCTCAGTTACTAACCAGAGAACACACACAGAAAAGAATTCCACGAAGAATCTTTATTTGTAATTGATGCTGAGAAAGAGACAGCGTGTTTTGCTATAGTTGAAAGGAGAGTAGTGTTTCCTTCCCCGAAATAATAGCAGGATCTGGCTTTGTAATAGGGTCCTCATAAAAACAAAATGTCCCTCCCCACTGTGGTTTCATGATTTCATACCAGTGCCTCATTAGAGACCAGAAGGACTGCTACCTAAAACCACCCATAAAGGGGTTAGCGTTCACATGTGACACTTCTGGCACTGTCCTCCTTTTGATGGCAGGAATGCTGTCGGGAGATGAAAGACTACTTACTGTACACATGAGGAACCAGGACAATGGAATGGAGACATTTCTAATTGGCCATGCAGGACACAGACCAAAGTGGGAATGGTTCAGAGCCACTCATATTTGCACTCGCTATTTCTATGGTCTCCCTCCTGGGGTAAAATCAAGGGAAAGAAGTAATTGTAATGCTCTTGGCGACCTCAGGGTGTATAGGACAGGAGGAATGGCGTGTTTGCCAGGATTCAAAGTCCCATTGCGGGCATCTTCTAGACTTCCCGACTGCACAGAGAGAGACAAGGGAAGGTCTGCTACCCCAAGGATGATCCCAGGAAATGGCTGCCCAGGAGTCCACTTGTGGTAAAATACATGAAGATGGACAGAAACTCTGTGGTCAAACCATGATTTCAGTTTTTTAGCAAGTCATATTGTTGGGAAAACGAGACAGAGACTGGTCTCCATGTATCATTAAAGAACAGTGAGGGGATATTCTTCAGTTGCAAGGGTGCAAGGCTCCTATTTTCTGACAAAAGCATAAAACGACTACTGCCATTTAATATCCCCCACCCCTTACTGCCAACCTGCTTGAAAACTGAGCCTACTCTTGACACGCCCACTCACTTATACCTGCTTTCACCAACCAGTCTGGCTTCTGCTGCTGGGAGAATCCTCACACACATTCACTAGGGAGTCAACCCCCAGCCTCTTCCGTTCTCACTGTCCAGCTGCCTCTCCTCGGATTCATTCATTTGCTCGTGCAGTATTTACTGAGAAACCGCTAGATCCATGCATTATTCTAGACCTGGTGAAAACAGCAGTAAACGAGACAGCTAAGGTCCCAGTTTCTGTGGAACTCAAAGTCTAAGTGGGGTGGGAGAGCAGATAGATAATAAGTAAGCAAAAAAAAAAAAAAAAAAAATGAACAGGATCATTTCAACTATCAAATAAGCATGCCTCATAGGGCTGTTCTGAGGGTTAAAGGAATTAATAAGCATGGTAAGTGTGTATGACAATGGGGTGGCCATTAATTAAGAGCTCAGTATTAGCTGCTGCTTCACTACTTCTATTACTATTTTCATCAGACTTACATTAGGTGGTAAAGAAAGGCCTATCTGAAGAAGAGGCATTTAAGCTGAAATCTAAATGATGATTAGAAACCAGCTGAGGAGGGGCACCTGGGTGGCTCAGTGGGTTGAGCCTCTGCCTTCGGTTCCAGTCATGATCCCAGGGTCCTGGGATCGAGCCTTGCATCGGGCTCTCTGCTCAGCGGGGAGCCTGCTTCCCTTCCACTCTCTCTGCCTGCCTCTCTGCCTACCTGTGATCTCTATCAAATAAATAAATAAAATTAAAGAAAAAAAAAGAAACCAGCTGAAGAAAGATTTGGAGGAAGATCATTCCAGACTGAAGAAAAAAAGCCAAGGTGGGAAAGAACATGAGAGGGTCCTGGGAACAGAAGAAAGGGTAGTGTGTTGGGACATCATGGATGATGGGGAGAGGGGTAAGAAGTGAAGGCAAAGTGGACCAAATCAGGTAGGACTTTATAAGAATACAGAATGCCTCTCCATCTTTTAAGTAACTAAAAAAAAAATTGGCCCATCTACATGGACTTCTAGCAACGTGTTGTCTCCACGAAGGCAACCCAAGCCAGAGCAATTACCGGCATCTGTGTAGAGCTTTGCATCTTATGGACAGTAATAAAACACTAGATTGGGGGTCAATAACCTTTGAAGTGGTCCTCACTGGTAAAGGGACAGAAGACAAGTACCTTAACTTCTTTATGCAAGCTGCAAAATAAAATGGATTTAATTAGATGATCTTTAAGGTCCTTTCCAGCCTGTGATTTTATATTTCTATTTCTGCATTTCCACTAGGTATGAAAACAGATCTAGGCCAGCAGAGCTATTGCATATTTTATATGAAGCCGTATCTTATGCTATTAATAGGTCTGCTAATTAGAAAAGTAGTAATTTTCTAAAGCAATATTGCTATGTAAAAGTTAAAAACAACCACCCAAATCTGCCTCCTCTTAAGACTGATTCTGCAAGAAAATCTTATCTTCTGGTAAATACAAGATCTAACCGGGAGACTTTTCACTCCTTCCTCTGTGCAATTAACAGCAAACACCTTGTCATAAACATTTTTGAAAGGTCAGAGATGGCAACAATTTTGCTAAAGAGATAAACAGTCGAATAAAACACTGCCCTGGTAATTCCCAGGCTTCAAAAAACAGCATATGTCTGATCAATAATGAGACACACAAAAGGGATTGTGGGATAAAAGGCGGGTCCAATTTAAGGTATTAAAAACTTGCCTAAGTCATTTTTCCCCCCAACACATCTTGTGTTGCCACAGATACTGGAGCCGTTAATGGGCAATGTTAGAAAAGTAAGATTCTGGCTATGAAACAAAAGACTGTTTTAGGTTGGAGGAGTAAACAATAGTAAGAATAAGGACTTTTGCAAAAGCCAAGGTAAGAACATTTTCCCTCTGTAATAAATCAACTATTGAGCTCAAATTTCAAATGCTATTTTGTATTTATTATTATTGCCTTTTACCTTTGTCCTAGCACAAACTATAAGAGCTCAAAAGATGCTAGTTTATTCTTAAAAGTGTATGTTTATACTTTAAATGTGCCTTAGAAATAGCATGTTTTATGTATATTTTCCTATCTAGTACTGTTGTCTTAAAAGTAAATTTAACTTTTTGTACATTGAAGAGATAGGTTTACTTTCTAAAATGTTCATTGTAAATTTTAATTTTTTAAATAAGGCATTTCCAGTCCTTATGGCAGGTTTCATATTCCTGGCAAAAGTATTTTATCACTTAAACTGCATTACACATTGATTATCTGTTATCTGTTCATATTAAGGAGGCTCTATCATTAGTTAATGTTTACTAAACAATCAATAAAATCGAAGTGAAACCAGAGTAAACTCAAACAAATATTAGTGGGATAAAATTCAGAAAATTGAGACCATGTCCACTTAGAAGGGTAGGCTTTGTGAGAACTCATTTCTACCTAAAAGATCTAATTTATCTTTTTTAATGTCATCAAAGTTAATAATGGATGACATGTCTTATAGCTTCAGTGACGCAGCAACTTGTCGATAACATGGAGAATTTAGAAACCAATTAATCAGTTCACGATTTTTTTTTATTGGACCATGGATGGTTAATTCTAAGTCATTAGACTCTCCAATAATAAAACCCTAAAAAGAGAAAATTAATTAATACAAAAGTGAGTACCTTAACTAATTCAATGAATAAGAGTTCCTATTGTGCCTCAATAACAGGTGGCACTTTTCACTTTGAGCATTTTTAGGGTGGGGTAAGAATAAGGTATATAGAATGGGAGAAAATGAAGTAGAAAAAAAAAAAAAGATGACATCATATATATATATATATATATATATACACACACACACACACACACATACACACATACATGTAATTATAGGCCTATGTCTAATTGTATGCATATAATTGCATATATTTGTAAGGTGTTTATATATTTTCATTTGTTTTTATGTATATTTATATTTTTATGTATTTATTTACATACAAGTATATCTATGTTTATATATATTTTGTTATAGGTATATTTACTTCACAAATACCTCTCTCCCAGTCACCCACAATGAGTCTACTATGTTCCGGGTAAATAAGGAGGAGTGCAGCTTTCCCTTATGTCCTTATTCAGAGGGGAGGCAAAGTGGTTGAAGGATTTCCCCACATCTCAGTTTTACAATTATGGTAAGGTTGCACTGCTCCTCACGTATTTGCGTACTGATATTCCATTACCTCCTAAATGTCCATGCTGGAGGGGACCTTAGTGATTATCTGGGACCCCTTTTAACCTTTCACAACTGGATGACCAGCTCAGGGACATTAAGAGACCTGTCCATGTGCTGTGAATTGTGTAAGACTGATGATTCAAAGACCTGTACTCCCCTGAAGCAAATAACACATTATATGTTAATTAAAAAGAAGAGAGACCTGTCCAAGGTCACACAGCCAGTTAGAGACAGTCCCACCCTCCCAACTCCCCACCCAGCAATCACTGCACCAAGCTTCTCTGCTCTCCCCTGCCCAAGAACACATCTTCTGACCCTCCCGACGGAGAAACTAATGAGTCTGCAAGTCAAAGATTTGCCTTAAACAAATTGGTTCATTACTATTTAATTGAGGAGGCTTCAGAGCAATAAAAGCCTTGCTTACCAAAACTAGATAAGCAGCTCATGAAACATTGAGCTCGAGAAATTCAAAAACTGTCACAAGTCAGTAAGTGCTGCCTTTCTGTTTGATGAATGCTATCCAGTAGCTTCAGAAGTATCAGAAACTAACCGTGTCCCGGCACTCTGTAGGCATACGTTAATGGGATCGGAAACATAAAATATAAACAATAATGTACATATTGATTGTTCCAGACACTTGAAGCCCAACAAACATTTGAAAGGTCAGTCTTTGTCCTTGCATCACACTACAGATAAGTCATTTGCTGAAAGCTGGAAACTTGCCTCTCCATGTAAATTTATCTTGTGACCTATCAGCTTCATCGTGCCGTGCCTCTGTTGCTTCCTTAGGTTCTGGCATGAAAAATAAACCAGAAGTGCTTAACCCCACAAGGCGTATTCAAATAAATGACAATACACATTGCCAGGAAGGATACTCTGTGGGAGCAATCTGTTCTATAGGCTGAATAAATGCCACAAAACAGAATTTTATCCTGACAGAACATAATCAAGAGTTTCTATAAGTCTCTTACCACATGAGCTCACCAATGAATATGTGTGCTTTTAATGTGTTTCAAAAATAAACAAATTTTAGGCAGTACAATGCCAAAATTATTTTTACTGTCACCAAAAAACTAAATTTGGTTTAGATAGTTCACACTAGCGTATAGGCACTTTTTCCTACAATGAAAGATTTTTTTCTTTTCAGAGCTCCTCCAAAACAATCTAAAAATGTGAAGGTTCCATGGCTGCCCATATAGACAAGACATCCTTTTACTGGGGCATTCCCTTCTGAAGGCACCTCTCCTCCAGAATAAGGCTTCCATCCAGCAGGCTTTCTGGTGCTCCCACCTCTGGACAAAAGGATAGTAGATTCAGATGCTCCAGTTCCTTCTCCAAAAGGGTAAGTCCCATTCAGAGTCAATCTCCCACTGCTGGCTTTTACAAAGAGCAAGAGGAACTTGGAGAGGTTGAAAGAAAGACTTGCAGTTCATGCCCTCTTTCCAAGAACAAGCAAGAGTTGGAAGTATTTCAGGTCTCCTTTGACAAGGGATCAGATTACCCTAAGTTTGGAGAGTTCCCCCATTTGCTATCAGTTAAGAGCCAAACTTTTAGCTATGACTCCCACCCCCAAAGGATGGTGAGAGGGATCTGAATGAAAGAGGGCAATGTCCTCTGGAAGAGCCTTGCAAAAACACTTTTTAGAATCTCCTCTGGCAGAAGACTTTCCTGTATCTGTAGAAGAGTGAAAATACACAGGCCTTTAGGCAGATAGTTTTAATCTTAAGCACTTCAATAGTTGCCTGTGAGGAAGGCAACCAGTTTTTCTGAATTTTCATTATATGGATCTTTCACACAGATTTCTGTGAGATTCTACAATAGCCAAAATCAGCCATTTTGAAAACCAGGTTGCCTTATTCCTGAATACCAGTTGCAAAACCACTTCTTTAAAAAAGATTTTATTTATTTGACAGAGAGAGACAGCAAGAGAGGGAACACAAGCAGGGGGAGTGGTAAGGGAGAAGCAGGCTTCCGCTGAGCAGAGAGCCTGACACAGGACTGGATCCCAGGATCCATCTAGGGATCATGACCTGAGCCCAAGGCAGATGCTTAATGACTGAGCTACACAGGTGCCCCTCAAAAACACTTTTTAAATTTGTATTACATTCATTAGCAATTTAGCAATCCTAAAATCATGTATTTTTAACTTATATTAAAATATCAACATTCTAATAATACAGTATTTTAAAATCCTAAAGGGAAACAACAGTGATTTCTTTAGTAGCCAAGTGAGCTGATTTTGATGTAAGACACCATTTCACAGCTACCTAATGAAATAATTACCTATAGATTATTCTACTTTATTTTTTAAAAGTTTTTTTTTATTTATTTGTCAGAGAGAGAAAACACACACAAGCAGGGATGGGGGAGTAGGTGACTCACTGGCAGTGCTACAGAAGCAGCAAGTAGAGGGAGAAACAGGCTCCTCTCTGCGCAGGGAGCCAGTGCCTCCTGCCCATGCAGGACTCGAACCCAGAACCCTGGGATCATGACCTGAGCTGAAAGCAGACACTTACCAGACTGAGCCACCCAGGCACATAGGTTATTCTATTGTAAAATGTATGTAAAACCTCAAGTGCACCAGAGGATTTAATAAATATCAATTTAGCCAAAACCCAGTGATTATACTTGGACAAAAGCAGAGTTTTTGTTTCTTGCTTAAAACAGATTTACTCTGGATATAGTTTCTAAACATAAACTGTATCCCATTAAATAAATAAGCTATTTATTTGTTAAATAAATAAGCTACTATTTTCCTGATATTTAGATTTTTAAAGGCTCCCAAAACCTGCGTAGCTCAAACAACTTTTATTGCAATCAAAACTTAACTAAGACAATCATATTAATATTTTGAGTGAAAAAAATTCAGGACACTGACAGAGATTATGTTTTTTAATAAATAATCGTATTCTGAAATACAGGTTGTAATTTCATTTTGTCTTATATTGAGAGATGTTCATGCAAAGCAAAGGCAGCATTTTAAAGCTATAAACATTATCTTTTAGCATGCCAAAATGTATCTTTTATGGAGCTAATTTTTAATCATATAAAAACTGTTGGCTAAGAATCCCCTTAAAAGCTGTTTTCTGTATTTTCTGTGCTTTAAATTTTAAACTGAGACTTTGATGATTAATGAACAAGAAGAAAAACCTTTAATTTGAGACCAAGAATCCTACTTCACTACTGCTTACAATAAGATAAATACCAAAAAAATGGCCAAAGTTGTGTCTTCATTATATCAAAAACTGTTCACACGTCCTAAGATGCAGACTTACAATGACATTCAAAGACAGAGCCACCTACACTGTCAGACTGACTGTGTGGTCCTCCCAAGGATGTCTTCGGGGCAAAAATTCAAAATAAAAGTACATTTATTATATCCTCCCTCTGAATGTTTCCTCAAAAGTTACATTACTCTTTCAAGGCTCAAGTCAAATTTGCAGGTGGACTATTTTTTCTGTGTGCCAACCTCGGAATCTTTTCTTTTTTCCTGAAAAGGTACTGGCCAGCTCTCTGGGCAGCAACTCCATGAGGCCGGAGGCTGTGTACCTCCAGGTCCTGCCCCTGGCATCTCAGGTTTAGAAAAATGGAACTAGGCTATCAATATCACCTGAGTTTCAAAGAAACATTCTCTGCTGCAGTACCTAAACTCAAAGGATTTCCCTTTGACAAGAGGCGTGTGGTGATGTGAAAAGGAAAATGAGAGTCCCTACTGGGACTGTGAATGTCCTCGCATTTGTGAGGCCAACTGCCACACTCCAGGCTTTTCTTATTCCCTGACAAGGCTCGTCCCAGCCCTCCCCTGGGATGCTTTTGACAGCAACTGCAAACAACAGAAGCCAGCAGGAATGTGTAAGAACAGGTGCTGGAGCCTCACAGGGCAGCCTGCTTGCAGAGAAAGGGCGTCCTCAGAGCAGCCTTGGGACATCCCACTTCGGAGATGCCCCCTTGCCCTCCGCCACTGCAAGATCTTGCTTCTTTTCACGCAGCAGATGTTTGGAGAGATGCATATGGCTTCTAAGTTGCTGCTGGCAAATTTTCTTGGTCAATTCTTAAGGAGACTTTGGTGAGATTGCCTCCAAGGTAAAACAAGGATGGAAAAATTCATTCTTGGGTTTGAATTCAGATAAGGGAAATAATAATGAAAGGCTAGGACCTTTCCATATTACTCCATTATTCCAGGTTACTGCTTTCCGCTTCCTACCACATCTCAGGAAAGGGGACATGCCTAGGTTCAGGGAGTCTCCCATATTTAAGAGGAAACAGATCAGAGAGTGCTTCCTCTACAAACAGGTCAGGAATATCCACACACCACACATTCCAGCATGTTAGACCCCACTTTGGGAGCATCTGGCCAACTACCATTAACTCCTATTCTTTTCCACTTATTAAAATCGCTCTGTCGGCAGGGTGCTCTGCATGTGGACATAGTCACCTGTGCGAGTGAACCACCACTCAGCATGGCTATTTTGGCCAGCTCCTTAAAGTGTGGTCCATGGGCCAGAAGAAGCAGCATAAGACTTTGCCTGGGAGCTTGTTAGAAATGTAAAATCTCGGGCTGCCTTGGTGGCTCAGTCAGTTAAGCATCGGATTCTAGATATCAACTCGGGCCTTTGATCTCAGGGTCTGAGTTCAGGTCCCTCTCTGGACTCCACATTGGGGGTGGAGCCTACTTTATAAAGAAAAGTTAAACCTCAACCCTACCCTAGACCTTTGGAAACTACATTTAACCAGATCCCCAAATGACTGTTATGCAGATCCAAGTTTGAACTGCACTATATTATATCTTCTTAGAGCAACTCAATGCTCAGGATTCACAGAGCAAGGTCTGCCCTATACCAATGCAGTGGCTTACACTGCTCCAAGAGCACTCTGGTGCATTATGGAAGCCTCATGGACACATGGCAAGACAGGACACATGGGCAAGAATCAGTGAATCTATATTATAGTTGAGAAGACCAAAGTCAAACAGTAAATGACTGGGGGTAGAACTCAAAATTCCCAAATCTTAGATTTTTGTCTTTTCTGCACTTTGTCTAGTCCTAAGGAATGGCTCTTTCACATCTGGGCCATGAGAATTTTTTTTTCCTATTGGTATCATCGGTATAACAGAAAGAAAACTTCAAATACTGTTTCTACCGTTATTCGCCCTGATAACTTTGAACAAATCACTTCTTTAAAAAATAGGTTGGAAGCCAAACAAAACACAGGACATTTATAAAATAAAGTTATTAAACTCAAAATAAAAGAGTAGGGCCATGATTTAGCAGTAAGTAGCAAAATACCACAAAAATATTCAAGTTCTAATTTATAAATTTCTGGAAATGTATCCTAAGAAAATATTCCCAAGGAAGAAAATGTTACATGTACTAAAATGATCATTATAGTATTATTTATAATAGAAAAAACTGAAAGCAAACACAGTACTCTCTGTTCAGGATATGGCCAATTAAATTATGGAACAGTTGCTCATTTAACGTATTTGCCAACACTTGGCAGCAGCATGAAAAATTCTGGTATACTGTCAAGAGGAAAAGCAGCTTATAAAACTGTGGCACATTACAATTCCACTATGTCAAGACAGGTATACTTCTAGAAAACAATGGAAAACATTTGTGAAACCTCTTGTGTTTTATCAGGATAAATAGGGTATAGGTGATTGTTTTCCAAACTTTCAGTAGTCATTCAATTACTTTATCTCTTTAGAATAATTATCATGAAAACAAATGTGGTAATGATGAGACCTAATATAGTTATTACAAAGTATCCTTAAATCTGGCCTGAACTCCGTGGATAGTAACAAGAATGAACAATGACAGAGCTGTCTGTTCTCGGGGCTGTGCTGAAAGCTTCACCAGCGTGGCTCATTCGGTTCTCTGAGAATATTATCATCCCCACTTTACAGATGAGGAAACCAGGACACGCGATGCTCAGCCTCTTTCAAACTCCACTGCACATACAATCTGTGGACCTCGAAGCTTTCTTATGAGAGTGAAAATAGGGTCTTGTTAGCCCATATGGTTCTACAAAAAAGGCCACAGAGAGATAGAAACTATACTAGGGGCAGGGAGGGACTCTCCATTTTCCTGTCAAGATGGGGACAGACACAGCTCCCAGATTGTGGTGACCCTTACAGACTGCCACCACACTAGACTGTCTTGTAGAATGGTGTGGACTCAGGTGGCATCCTCAGTATCATTTTCAGTGGGCAAACACTAAACAACAGAAATCTGTGTTACACTTTTAGATGGGATAAAGGCGCCAGCAGTATCTGTCCTAGAAATTAGGAGACATGGGCTCAGAGTTTGGTTGTATCATTTCTCAGGCCTCGGCTGTCCCGTCTGTGCAGTGGGGACATGTGGTTGGTACTGCGCACCCAACAAGCAAGCCAGCCCCTCTCAGCCATGACTCCACTTTTGCCCAAACTTTTCCCATGTTGTTGGCAAAGTGGCCATCTCAAAGCCCAATCTGGTCCGGTCACCACACTTCTACCCTACTCCAAACCATTTGCTTCCAGTTGCCCCTAAGATAGACCCCCATCATCCCTGGCACAGTCCACACAGTTCTGTGGCATCTGGCCCTCCCTGTCACTTTCCACTTTGAGTTCTAAGCTGCCCTCACACAGCTTTCTCGCAGGTCCTCACACTGGCTTATGCATTCTCTGCCTGGGTATCTCTCTCCTTTCCGCCCTTCCCCGAGGTGCCTCAGCTCCATCACCACTTCCTCAGGGAGGCTTGCAGCCCTGTCCCACAGGAAAAACTTACCCTGTGGCACCTGCTCACCCCTTCATGTCTCTTTCCTTCATGCTACTCAGTGCACTGGTAGTTTCATAATATTTGTGTGAGTCTGTAATTCACATTTCTGTATGTCCCATCATTGTCACACTACCTATAACGTAGCCTCTATATAACCTGCTATAACGTAGAAACGCAGAGGCTTTTCTTAGTATCTCCAATTCTTCACACATGGCAAGTCTTTGATAAATCTTTGTTGAATAAATATTATTCTGAAATTATTCAGAATTATTTAGAATTTATTCAAAATAGTATTCTGAATGAAAATTATTCCCCAGATTGCCATGGGACAGTACAGCTAGCACATGTTCAAATAAACCCAGGAGACTTGGACTACAGAAATAACAAACTTGACATTTAAAGTCCGCTTTCCCATCCCCCCGAAAAGAAAAACTATTATGCCAGATCAACTAAGAAAGTAACAAAGTCAATGCAAAAAAGCCCTTCATAAATTCCAAATTACAGCATAAACATGACTTGCCTCCACCCTTTTTAGAAACAGCTATGGTATAAATATATACATAAAATATAAAATACAGAGTGTAATTGTTACTGACAGACTGGAAAGCAAATTATTAAGTTAAATTCTCTGGAAGGATTTAAACCCAGTCAAATCACATTGAAACAACTTTTTAGCCAAGGTTTGGATAAACTATAGAGTAGTCTTATCTGTGTCCTAATTTCCTCATTTCTATAAACGTAGTTTCACTAAACGATCCTTAACATCCCTTGAATGCTCAGATTCTGATACTTTGGCAATTAACATAACAGTGAGACTCAAGAAAACCTAAACATGTATTATGCCAAGCAAGGCAACTCTGTGGACATTTGAACTGGCCCTCCTTAGGTGAATCCCTGAGGAAGCCCCACTTTGTCTCTCCTCCTTTACAACCCTTCTCCATCTGGAGGGCCTCCCCTCCTGCTCTCTTCTGCTTCTTTTTACTCTTAGAATAACTGTCAGCAAGATTAATTTAAATCCACGTGCTGTCTTTCCCTGGGGGCATTTGTCTTCGAATTTTTCTCTCTCAGTGTGGTAAAAGTTGTTTCCTGCCCCCAGGAAAAAGGATTTCAGGCACTAAAAGACCTTTGGAAGACATATTTGTGTATTTATGGAGCAGGGGTCCTGTCTGCCTGCAAAGTCTGCTTCCTTTCTCCGCCCCTGAAAGAGCTCAGTCCCTCCAAGGAGGAAGGGCTCCTGAGGGAAGCTCAGAAAAGGGACCAAGTCCCAACTCAAGTATTACATGTTCAGACTTTGTTCAAATGCATTTCTGCATGTATTCATGAAAGCGTATAAGACTTAAGTATCTTGTGAAACTGATGCACAAAAACTCAATCTGGTAATAATTAGAAACAATTTGTTATTCATTAACTAGTTTTAACACTGCGAAGTAAATCATTTCTTGGTCACTTAAAATTAAAAGATCACCCTGTGGGTGTGAAATTTATTAAAAATATTTTACATCAAGCATTTTAAGCATTTATGTTTAAGAGCTCTCAAATCTCTGCACAACATACATATAGCACATGGGGAAAATATAAAATGTAAAAAGTACATACTTGAGTAATCAATTAAAATATTTAATTTATAATGTCTCCTTGGCAATGTAAATTTCCCAATAAACAATGAATATGCTGACTATGATATAGTAAATCTAGTATATATGGTGTATATAGTATTATTATCACAACATACTATGTTAATTTTTTTTTTTTTTAGCATTTAGGAAAATTAGAAGAAAGACTAGCTAAAACAAAGAATATGTCAGAATTAAGCACAAAACTTAACTGAAAATTTAAATTTGGAATAATAGTGCTAAAAAAGATAAGTTTCTTCAACTTTTAAATTCAAAATTTCTATTTTATGATTCTGTGTTTATGGAAAGTTTCTAAATTTCTGAATGAACTGTGAATGCTAGAAAGGGTATTCTAAAGATTTCAAACAGACACCTAAAATTAGTCATAAAATACACAAAATTTCTAATGCAAAATAAATGTGTACTTCAAAAATTATGTAGCATTTTGGTAGCACTTAAAAGCAGTGCCACTTCTGACTCCTTTATTATCAGTTGATACATCGTCTTAAATACAAGTGCAACATGATTTAATTGATTTTATTATGACTAGGCTTGGTAATTTTTTAGAGTTGATTATGCCACACAGAGGGGGAGATTTTATTTATGTGTTCTAAGATTTTATTTATGAAGCAAGAGGTTAGCTCATTAAAGTCTACCTTTGGGAAAGAAGCAAATTTGTTGTTTTATACAGGTTTAATTAAACTACATTAAGAAAAAACCCCGCAAATCCTTAGAGCCGAGAACTTTCCAAGCCATCCATGATTTTAGCCACAGAGTTAGCAAAAACCGTAACTAGGTGCAATTTGCTAATTTTGTAGCATGCGTTGTTTGGAGTGCAGTTAAACAGTTTCTCAACCTATGGTTTTGTCGGAGGATAACCACCAAGAAAGGACATAGCATACCTAATTCAGTTCACCCAAATTTGGCAGACTGCAGAGCGAATTTCTTACCCCAACATTAGCGTTACGAGGCACGCAAGTTTAACTGTAGGTAGCAGACTTTCCATTCAGTACTCTTTTCAGCATCTTATAGTAAACGCGTGGATAAGAAGGAGGGGGAAATAAAGCTTGGACAGATGGTACTCAGCGCTTGACTCCTGCTGAGCTCAGCAGGACCTGTGGTTTCCAAGGTTAGGGCTGTCAAAATGGCTCTGTCTATCAAGTGAATAACAAAGTGTAGACTGCCTGTCCGTTTCCTATACAAAACTTAGATTTCATGTGCCATTATTGTCCGTCTTTCTGCTGATTTAATAACTTCCAAGAAGAAGAACTGAGAGTTCCAATATAGCGTCACTATTTGAGAAACTACCTGGAAAAGGAATTCTTAAGGGCTGAAAGAGGTAGGCCGAGATCTAATCTCTTTCACTTCAGTTTCTCTCTAAGGCTTCTTGACTTTAAAAGGATTGGAAAGCCACCAAAGGTTCGCTTTTGGTTAAAAGCTAAAAGTGAACCTTTGAAAATGCACTTAATGTCTCGCTCTCTCAAAAGGGAAGAATGTTTCTGTTACAAATCCTTGCAGTGGTGGGTACTTATTCAACAAGAAAAATGTTTCTATTATGAAATACAGAGATGTGTTTAGTTGTGTTTGTCAAAGTCCGTTTCTCACCTTTCACAGCTTTTATTAAAACCGCCCTCTTTTTCCCCCCACCTATGTCTAGAGCCTTCAGATGGTCGGAACAAGTAGTGGAGGCTGAAAGAATGAATAATGTCATCAAATTGGCCTTTCGTCTGACGCTGTTACAGCTGTTTTTCTCGGTAAGTCTTGTGTTTTTCTTCACGCGTATTTTGTGATTTCCAGATTGTTACTGACCCCTTTGGATTCCAATAAAGGGCCAGTTAGTGGATTCATAAACCCAGGCTTTTTATTAAGAGGATGCTGAAATTGGGATTATGGTAGTGGCCTGAAGAATCTAATTATTTTACGTCAGTGTACAACTTACAACACTTAAAGTAAAACTTCCCGTTGTTATTTCATAAGAATAAAGTAAAATTAAAATATGGTATTTTAAAAGTGACATAGCTGGACACACTTTAGTGATGGCCTATTACTAAGCATTTTCATTGCTCTTTTTGATGAGCTGTAAAAATACCTATCTTGTCCATTTTTTGAGCTGGCTTGAGTGAACCCATCTACTTGAGTAGTGACTTACTAGCATGTCTGAAAGAAGACAGTCTTGCTACAATATAGTTGAAGAATTTTCCCCTGCAAATATTTAGTTTATGTAAGTCCCATGATCATAATGGAAATGTTATTTGGAAAGAGAACTGTTATTATTTCCAGTATATTCAATTACTTCAAACATTTTTTTAAAGGTTTTAGCTTTTTTTTTTTAAACTCCAACCAGAAGTCTCCTTTCTGAGACACTATATAGTAGATATTCAGTAAATGTTACTGAATTGAAATTAAAAGGGTATTAAAATTGAATAGAAGGACCTCATGAACTGAAATAAAAGGGATACAACTTTTATATCAGATTATGACAAGAAATTATCAAATGTCAATTTAGCATAAACTCATTTCTGGTTGTGCTTGCTTTTTATCCTTGAACTGTAGGATGCTTTTCATCATCTCTGTAGATAATAAGAATAAATAGGAATTTTGAAAAGAAATCCTAAACCCAGACGATATTTTCTTCTTTCTCTATCTGCTTGCTTTGTTCAATAAAGTGATTTCTAAGCTTCTTTCTAACAGCCTATACCACCCCCCCTCCCCAAGACATTTTTGTTAATGGTAAACTTGCTCAATCAAATTTGCTTTTCATGGGTCTGCATTTTTTGAAAAGCCTCTGGGGTTTCTTCATATGTCTGGGGGTGGGGGGCAGTGTGCTTCTGTAATTTCACCTGAGTCCATAAACTATAAGGCTCTGGAAATTAAGATCATCCTTGCCAAGAAGTCAGCAATCCTGGAGGAAGAAAACAGAACTAAAATAGCTATGACCTACTATCACACACTTAACCTCCCAAACTTTCTCCGTTTGGACCCAAAGCAATGACCCAGAGCTCTGGGACCAAGAAGTCAGAATGTCCAGGGTTGACCAATGTAACCAATATGCTCTAGTTGCTCTCCACCCTTTAGTTGTGTTTATTATTTTTTTTTAAGTTTTAAATTGCAATAATATACACATAACATAAAATTTACCTTCTGAACCATTTTTAAATCTGAAGTTCCGTAGTGTTAAGTACATTCCCATTGTGGTATAATAAATCTCCAGAACTCTTCATCTTTTGAACTGAAACTGTCCTCATTAAACAACTCTCCATTATGCCCACCTCCCCAGCTTCTGCCAACTACCATCTATCTATCTGCCAACCACCACTCTAGCTCTTTGAATTGGACTACTCAAGCTACTTCATGTATGGGGAATCATACAGTATTTGCCTTCTTATTTGGCTTATTTAACATAATATCCTCAAGGTTCATCCATGTTATAGCATGTGTCCAAGTGTCCTTTTTTAAGGCTGAATAGTATTCTAGTATATGTATATATTACATTTTATTTATCCATTCATCCATGCATGGACACTTGGGTTGCTTTCACACTTACTATTGTAAATAATTTGCTATGAACATGGGGGTAACCAATCTTCAGTTGTTTTAGAAAGTGATTACTGCATGCTACAGAGTAAATGAAGACCACAGTACATACTGGATAAAGAATGGTAGAAAAATATAGTAATAAAAATAGCCAATATTTAATCAAGGGCTTACTATATGCTCACACAGTGTCATGCCTATCACTGGTATTAACTCTATGAGCAATGCACTATTATTAGCCTCATTTCATAGAAGTGAAAACTGAAGCACAAAGAGGTTGGTTAACTAGTCCAAAGTCACTCAGCTATTAAGTCATTGGGATGCCAATCTGGGAAATGATAGGTGATGAGAGTATGTGCACTGGGAGAAGGGAAGAAATCACACAAGTCCTATTTGTAGAGCCACAGCCAAATAGTAAAGAACTCTCTGACCACTGCAGAGCATGTGTGGTCTGGCTAAAAGAGCACTCAGATATGAACCGAAAAAAACCATCTATGTCACCACCTCATTCCAGGACCCTCGGCAAGGCAGCTACCCTCCCTGGGTTCAGTGCTGGGGAAGGGGAAGTTGAATTGAGTGTACTCATTTCCGACAATCCCTCATTCTAAATGAGATTTATCATGTACTTCAGGACTTGGAACATTATTTGAGAGATGAGGATGTAATTTAAAATGTTTAAATGTATGCTTCAGTGTTCCAATATTGGTCATCGATTGTTTGCTGATTCTCATTCCACTATGCTCAAATCATTCCCTATACCCCTTGAATGAAACTAAGACAACAATGCCACGATACTAGTAGGACTGTGTGAGGGAAAATGAGAGCTCTCATTCAGGTGTGTCTGTCCCAACAAAAGCAAAGAATTGTGAAAAGTGTTCATTTTATATATATACATATTTATATGATTAGGGTCATATAAAAACTTGCCAGTGGAGGGAATGAGAAGGGTAAGTCTCAATGAATCTACATTTTCCTCCGCAGTCAAAATTTATCACTTTATCTCTAGAAACAAAAACAAAACAAATGTATGTAAATGCCCTCATCATTTTAGGTTTAGGTTGTTGATCTTTCTGTGTTCATTTTCAGAGCATAACCCTAACTCTTGCTTATAGTGATTAACATGGACCCAAGGAAACAAAGATATTTTTTAAATACTTAGAATATTTAAAAGGCTTTTTTTTTTAAGGTCCTGGAGGAGAGCATTTGAATGTCACTGATGTAATTTACAAATAGGTGCAGGTTTGAAAACCCATGAAGAACATTTCCAAGAAAAGGCTTTTTGAATTAGGCTCAAGAAAAGACTTGAGTTGGGGTATTGTTTGGATTCTTTGCAAATCAAGTGACAAATGCTTATCTGACCAAAGTCCAGGTATTTCAAATAGAGTTCAGACAAGCGATCAATGAGGGCTGCCTTTTTTTTTCCCCAGGAATATCTGTTCACTATTGACTTAAAAGAATGTTTTCATTTACTTTCACCCAGCATTTACAGGGTTTATGACTTTATTTTAAACCAAATAATTACAGTGGAAACACCCTCCATATTCCAATCATGAATTTGCCATTCGACAGATAGTAACTATGTTTACCTACAGCCAAGCTACTAATTCTATGATACAAAACACATCTTCCATCTGTGATTTCAGAAGATGAGAATTCTAGAAACCAGACAGAAGAGGGAGCTATCTATCTGGAAATTAACTGATCATTTCAAAACTATGTCACATAAATATAGAAGGAAATTCTAACATGACCAAGTCTTACCTTATTTGGTCTTGTATTTTATAGCAACACTACAAATTTTCTGGTGCATTAAAAGCAAAAAAAGAAAACTTCCAGGAAAGGTGAAAAAACATTGAGCTAAATGAATGAAGAGGCAAAATATATGAACCATTATAAGTACAGCTAAAAATACGGTCAGATTTTATGATTGGGTTTCCCACTTTATAGCAAAATGTAGAACCAGAATACACCCCAAAAAGACCAAAATAATATACTGCTGCCATACACATCACTAATATTGCCTTCCTATAGATCCTAATCATAAAAGGGAACTCTGACTTTAAAATTGGTAACATCTGGAAATAATGGCAAAATAGAAAAACTGTTGGGCTGCATCTGTCTTGAAAATACTATGTAATAAGATTTACTTAATACATTTGAAAGAGAAAAAAAAATGTTTTGTTCCCCAATTTGTTGCAACATCTGAAAGTTCATGAGGTTATGACCCCTCTTTAAGAAAGCATCTCCCACCACCTGCAAATACCCCAGGAAAAGCAGTTGGAAACAATAAAACACGTGCTAGTTAATGGTTACCAGGGAAACGGTTCTGGTTCACCAATCTGAGCGCCTGCGCTTCCCAGTGGCTTTGTCCGAGGGAGACATGCGCCAGCTGTTAGTGAATAACCATTGTTATAGATCATCAGGAAATCACACTCAGCCTGCAACCCAGCCCCACTGGAAGTTTATTTCTCATATTTGTTCATCACCAGGGCAATCCTCCACCTTTAAAACATCCCCTTAGGCTGGGTTAACTAAATAATACCCTGCACCAGCAGGAACGTTTAAAGGGGGGCACGTTTCAAAAGGGTTTTTTGCTCAGCAAAGAGATTTCTAACTTCAATTCCAACAGTGTCACCTTCCTGCCCCTTCACTTCCCAGTGGCAGTTTCAGGCCTGATACCTGAAGTCAGTGCCCCTTTGGGTGCTGTCCTTCCTTGCCTTCGTAGGACACTCATACACATACACATGCAACCATCTCCTAGAGCTTTCAGGGATAGTTGGCTTATCCCATGCTAGAGAGAGCCCTTTGAATAATGGTCAAGAAGGAAGGACTCTGCAAGGCATTTGGGACTGCCACCAGATGAGGGTCTGAGAGGACAAAACAATGGGTCCCTGCCTCACCAACACACACATTCCAAACAGAACAGCCTCTACTTTTACCAGTTTTATATTTAAGATGGTTTTATAAACTTATAAACTCATAGGTTTTCTCTGAAACAAGATCATATTGCTTTTTTAATGTTTAAAAACCATAGAGCCCCAAACCCAATTATCAGACTCAACTTGAAAAGTAGATTTCTAGACTTCCACGTTCCCATTTGGTATGCACACAGCTTAGAAGTCATTGTTCCATCCTAATAAAATCTGAATAAACTGAAAAAAATCCACAACTCTTCTCAGATTTATCAGAGAAGTGAATTTGTAGCACAAACCAATGCCCCCCAAATTGAGAGGCAGATGAGTACAGAAAATCACAACTTACTAGAGCAAAAACCTCCACGGGAACCAGGACCAAGGCAGGAAAACATGAACTGCTATTGAGGAATTGTTGGAGGCCCAGCATGGACAAGGCTGAGAGTTAAAACCTCCAATAGGACTCAGTCATAGAGGGACTCCCAAACTTTTCTGAAGTTTACCTGCAGTTACTCAGCCAGGTCCTTATGGTTTATATCAAAGAAAAACCTTGTGCTTCCGATAGGGATGTGGGAAAAGGAACCATTCTGAAATACGCCAGACCATTCTGTTCTTAATAAGGCCTGCCCTCAGGTGAAACTATTCTACCAGAGCCTAACCTTTACTGGGGTTTTGTCAGACCTGAGATAAGCCCAACTCTAGCTCCTTCTAGCCATCCTGTTCCACCTAAGGTGGGGGAATGGGGGTACTGAGAAACACTGTTGAAGTTCATAGCCCAGGGGCACAGGCTTACCAAAAAACTGAGACCTAATCATAGGACTGTAGAACGCTTCTCTTCCTCTAACACCTTACCAGCGTATTATTAATTTGCTGCTTCCTTCTCTCTCTGCCTGCCTCTCTGCCTGCTTGTGATCTCTGTCTCTGTCAAAAAAATAAATAAAATCTTTAAAAAAAAATAGATTTTATTTATTTATTTGACAGACAAAGATCACAAGCAGGCAGAGAGGCAGGCAGAGAGAGAGAAGGGGAAGCAGGCTTCCTGCCAAGCTGGGAGCCTGATGTGGGGCTCGATCCCAGGACCTTGAGATCAGGACCTTGAGATCATGACCTGAGCTGAAGGCAGAGGCTTTAACCCACTGAGCCACCAGGTGCCCCGGCAAAACACAATTTAACAACACTAAACACAATTTAACAACACTAAACAAACATAAGAACCACCAGAGTCAGAAATGGCAAGAATGTTGGAATTATCAGATCAGGAATTTTTTTTTTAACTATGATAAGGGATTTACTGGAAAAAATAGACAACATACATGGTTATTGTAAGCAGACAGATGAAAGTGTTAATAAAGAATCTAGAAGATATGCTGGAGGTCAAAAAACACTAACATGATGAATTTCTTTGATAAGTTAGTTGGCAGAGTGGACACAATAGAGGAAAGAATCTCTGGGTTTGAGGATATGACAATAGAAACTTTAAGATGGAAAAGCAAAGAGAAAAATAACTGAAAAAAAATAAGAAGTACAAACATCCAGTTATAAGTAAGTCACAGGAATAAAAAGTAATATGGTCAATAATATTTTAATAACATTGTACAGTGACAGATGGTGCCCACACTTACCATGGCAAGCACTGAATAATGTATAGAACTGTCAAATCACTATGTTGTATACCTGAAACTAATACAACACTGTACATCAACTACAACAATAAAAATATTTTAAAAAGAACAGAATATCTAAGAACTGTGGGATAAATACATAAAGTTTAACATGTGTCATGGGAATATCAAATATAGAGGAACCATGGGCACACAAGCAATGCTTGAGGCAATAATGATGGAGAATTTCCCCAAATTCAATCAGACATCAAGCCACAGATCCAGAATGCTTAGAGAGCACCAAGCAGGATAAATCCAAAACAAAACCAAGCAAAACCAAACAAAAAACACCTACACCTAAGCATATTGTATTCAAAATTAGGTAAATCAATGATAAAAAAAAAAAAAAGCTCAGAAGAAAAAAATCACCTTGCCTATAAAGAAGGAAGGATAATAATTGAATTAGTTTTATCCTCAGAAACCATAAGCAAGAAGAGAGTAGAATGAAATTTAAGTACTAAAAACAATCAAACAAACAAAACAAAACAAAACCACCAATCTAAAATTCTGTAACTTGTGAAATTATCTTTCAAAAGTTAAAAAAGAAATAAGACTTTATCAGACAAACAAAAATTGAGGAAATTTTTGCCAGAAAATCTGTCTTACAAAAGATGTTAAAAGTCTTTAGAGAGGAAAGTGATATAAGCCAGAAACTTGGATTCAAATAAAGAAGAGCATTCAAAAATGGTTAAGTGGAGGTAAAATAAGTACTTTTATTTTTCCCATGCTTGAATTGATCTAACAGTTGTTCAAAATAGTAATAGCAACAACATATTAAATTATGTATGTTCATGTGTGATATATCTATACCTACATAGATAAATATGTATAAATAAAGTGAGTTATAATAATGATACAAGGCACAGTATGGAAGAATCAGGAATAATTTGTTATTATAAAGTATTTACACTACCTAAGAAATGGTATATTGTTATTTGAAAGTGGACTTGGATTAGTTGTATATTGCAAATTCTAGGGAAACAATGAAGAAGAGTTTTTGAAAAGTATAATTGATATGCTAAGAAAGGAGAGAAAATGGAATCATATAAAATGCCCTATTAAAGCAATGAAAGGCAGAAGTGTGGAAGAGAAAATAGGGCCAAAGAACTGAGGCAACAAATAAAAACAATAGCAAATATGGTAAACATTACTCCAACTACCTCAATAATCAATTAAATGTTAATGGTCTACATACAAAACTTAAAAGCCAGAGACTGTCAGAGTGTAGCAAAAAATAAGAACCAACTGTATGGTGTGTACAAGAAACCTAGTTTAAATATAAAGACATATATTGATTAAAAATAAAGGGATGGTCAGGGTGCCTGGGTGGCTCAGTGGGTTAAAGCCTCTGCCTTTGGCTCAGGTCATGATCTCAGGGTCCTGGGATGGAGCCCTACATCAGGCTCTCTGCTCGGCGGGGCACCTGCTCTCCCCTCTCTCACTGCCTGCCTCTCTGCCTACTTGTGATCTCTGTCTGTCAAATAAATAAAATAAAATCTTTTTTAAAAAATAAAGGGATGGAGAAAAATATACCATGTTAACACTAATAGAAAGTAGGAGTAGCTATTTTGATTTCAGACACAGCAGTCTTCAGAGCAAGTAAGGTTATCATGGATAGAGAGGGAAGTCATATAAGGAAAAGGCATTAATTTTCCAAGAAAACTCAACAGTCCTTTAAGGTGTATGCACCTAACAAGAGCATTAAAATATATGATGCAAAAAGCAATAGAACTACAAGGAGAAATAGATGAGTCCACTATTTTAGTTAGAGACATCAACATCCTTCTATCAGAAATGGACAGATCCAGCAGGCAGAAGATCAGTAAGGACACAGTTGAACTCAGTAGCACCATCAATCAACTGGAAATAACTGACATCTATAAACAATAGCAAATTACATACTCTTCTCAAGCACATGGAACTTTCAGCGATATAGACCATGTTGTGGACCATAAAACACAGCTTAGCAAATTTAAAATAATAGAGATGTGCTTTTAGACCACAATGGAACTAAAGTAGAAATCAGTAACAGGAAGATAACTGGAAAATCACAAAATACATGGAGATTAATCAGCACACTTCTTAGTAAAACATGGGTCAAAGAAGAAATCTCAACAAAAAATTTAAAATATTTTGAACTAAATTCAAATGAAAACAAAACTTAACAAAATTTGTGGGATGCAGTGAAAGCAGTGCTTGAAGGGAAATTTAGAGCATTGAATACATATATTAGGAAAGAAGGGAGCTCTAAAATCAATCATCTAAGCTTGCACCATAGGAAACTAGACAAAGAAAAACAAGTCCAAACTAATCAGAAGAAAAAAAATAATAATAACAAATCAAAGAAATTGAAAACAGGAAATCAACAGAGAAAGATCAGCAAAAACAAAAGCTGGTTCTTTGAGAAGATCAGTAAGATCAGTAAGTCCCTACTGAGGCCAATGAAGAAAAAGAGAAAATACAAATTACTAATGCAGAAACGAAAGAGGGGGGACCAGTACAAATCCTGTGAACATTAAAAGGATAAAAGAGCATTGTGAACAATTCTGTGCCCACAAATTTAATAACCTAGATAAAATGGACCAATTCCTTAAAAGGTACGATCTTCCAAAACTCAGAAAAGATGAAACTGATAATCTGAATAACCTCTGTGGATTAAAGAAATTAAATCAATAATTAATAACTTTCCAAACAGAAAACACCAGACCTAGATAATTTCGATGCTAAATTCTACAAAATGTGCAAGGAAGAAATTATGCCAATTTTTTACAATCTCTTCCAGAAACATAGAATACTTTCTAATTCATTCCATGAGGCCAACATTACCCTAATACCAAAATCAGACAAAGACTTAAAATAAAACAACAGACATGAACAATCTTTTATGAACATAGATATAAAAATCCTCATGAAAATATTAGCAAATCAAATAAACAATGTATAAAAATAATTATATGCCATGACCAAGTGGGATTTATCTCAGGAATGTAAAGCTGGTTCAACATTCAAAAAAAATCAATAAATGTCATCCTTTCTGTCAACAGACAATAGAAAATAGAAAAAAAAATCACACGGTCATATTAATTGGTACAAAAAAGCATTCGACAAAATCTAATACTTATTCATAATGAAAACTCTCAGCAAACTAGGAATAGAGGCATTTCCTCAACTCTATTTAAAAAATCTACAGCAAGGGCACCTGGGTGGCTCAGTGGGTTAAGCTGCTGCCTTTGGCTCGGGTCATGATCTCAGGGTCCTGGGATCGAGTCCCACATTGGGCTCTCTGCTCAGCGGGGAGCCTGCTTCCCTTCCTCTCTCTCTGCCTGCCTCTCTGCCTACTTGTGATCTATCTGTCAAATAAATAAATAAAAATCTAAAAAAAAAAATCTACAGCAAATATCATACTTAGTGGAGAACAACTCGAAGCTTTCCTTCTAATATCAGAAACACAGCAAGGATATCCCCTTACTGCTCTTCTCAACATAGTACTAGAAGTCCTAGCTAATGCAATAAGACCAAAAAAAAAAAAAAAAAAAGTATACACTGTGGGAAGGAAGAAATAAAACTGTCTTGGGACGCCTGGGTGGCTCAGTTGGTTAAGCAGCTGCCTTCGGCTCAGGTCATGATCCCAGCGTCCTGGGATGGAGTCCCACATCGGGCTCCTTGCTCGGCAGGGAGCCTGCTTCTCCCTCTGCCTCTGCCTGCCTCTCTGTCTGCCTGTGCTTGCTCTCACTCTCTCTCTCTCTGACAAATAAATAAAATAAAATCTAAAAAAAAAAAAAAACCTGTCTTTGCAAATGACATGATTATCTACATAGAAAACCAAAAAGAATTGACAAAATAACTCCTAGAGCTAATAAGTAATTAAAGCAAGGTTGAAGGATATAAGGTTAACATGCCAAAGTCAATTACTTTCCTCAATACCAGCAATGAACAAGTGGAATTTGAAATTAAAAACACATTGACATTTACATTAGCACCTCAAGTGAGATATTTAGATATAAATTAATGCAAAAGATGTACAAGATCTATTTGAAGAAAATTACAAAGCTCTAATGAAAGATTTCAAGAAAAAAACTAAGTAGATGGTGAGATATCCCATGGTAATGGATGGAAAGACTCAATATTGTCAAGATGTTAGTTCTTGGGGTGCCTGGGTGGCTCAGTTAGTTAAGCGGCTGCCTTCAGCTCAGGTCATGATCCCAGGGTCCTGGAATTGAGTCCTGCATCAGGCTCTCTGCTTGGTAGGGGGCCTGCTTCTCCCTCTCCCACTCCCCCTGCTTGTGTCCCCTTTCTCACTGTGTCTCTCTCTGTCAAATAAATAAAACAAAATCTTTAAAAAAAAAAATGTTAGTTCTTTCCAACTTAATCTATGGATTCAAAACAATCTGAATCAAAATCCCAGCAAGCTATTTTGCAGATATCAATAGATTCTAATTTTTATATGAAGAGGCAAAAGACCCAGAAGAGCCAAGTCAATATTGGAGGAGAAGAAAAAAGTCAGAGGACTGACACTACCCAGCTTAAAGACTTAATATAAAACTACTATAATCAAAATCATGTGGTATTGGTGAAAGAATAGACAAATAGAAAACTGGAACAGAATAGAGAATCCAGAAGTACAACCACGTAAATATAGTCAACTGATCTTTGACAAAGAAGCAAAGGCAATATAATGAAGCAAAGACAGTGTTTTCCAATAATAGTGCTGGAGAAACCAGACATCCACAATCAAAAACAACAACAAAAACACAGACCTGATATTATACCCTTCACAAAAATTAATTCAAAATGGGTCACACACCTAATTGTAAAACGCACAACTGTAAAAGTCTTAGAAGGTAACATAGGGGAAAACCTAAGTGACCTTGGGTATGGTGATGACTTTCGAGATAGAGGAACAAAAGCACAATCCATGAAAGAAATAATTGATAAATTGGGCTTCATTAAAATTAAACAATTCCATTCTGCAAAAGATAATGTTAAGAGAATAAGCAGACAAGTCACAGACTAGGAGAAAATATTTGCAGAAGACACATCTCATAGAGGACCAATATCCAAAATATGTAAGGAATTCTTAAAACTCAACGGGAATAGAACAACTCAACTAAAAAATGTGTAAAACACCTAAAAAGACACCTCACCAAAGATGATATACAGATGGCGATATAAGAAAATATGTGCAACATCCTATGTCTTGAGAGAATTACAGATTAAAACAGCAATGAGAGACTACTACATACTTATTAGAATGGCCAGGATCCAAAACAAAGATGTGTAGCATCAGAAACTCTCATTCATTGCTGGTACCATGCAAAATGGTGCAACCACTTTGGAAGAGAGTTTGGCAGTTTCTTGGAAAACCAAATGTACTCCTACCATATAATCCAGCAATCATGCGCCTTAGTATTTACCCAAATAAATAGAAAACCTCTGTTCACATAAAAATCTGCATGTGGATATTTATAGCAGCTTCATTCATAACTGCAAAAATTTTGAAGCAACCACAAAGTACTTCAGTAGATGGATGTATAAATAAACTGTGGGACATCCAGACAGTGGGATATTATTCAGTGACAGGAATGAGCTATCAAGCCATGAGAAGACATGGAGGAAATGTAAATACATGTTACTAGTGACAGAAGCCAATCAGCAAAGGCTACACACTGTATGATTCCTACCTTATGACTTTCCAGAAAAGATAAAACTATGGACGCCTGGGTGGCTCAGTTGGTTAAGCAGCTGCCTTCGGCTCAGGTCATGATCCCAGCGTCCTGGGATCGAGTCCCACATCCGGCTCCTTGCTTGGCAGGGAGCCTGCTTCTCCCTCTGCCTCTGCCTCCCACTCTGTCTGCCTGTGCTCGCTCACTCTCTCTCTATAACAAATAAATAAAATCTTAAAAAAATTTTTTTAAAAAATCCTAAAAAAGATCAAGGGTTGGAGGGATAGATAAATGAATAGGTAGAGCACAGAGAATTTTTAGGGCACTGAATCTATTCTGTAAGATGCTACAGTGGCAGATACATGTCATCAGGTATTTGTCAAAACTCAGAGAAAAGAATAATGAACTTAAACTATGGATTTTGAGTGATAATGATGTGTTAATGCAAGTTCATTGGTTGCAATGACTATATGTATCACTATGGTTCATGATGTCCATAATGGGGAAGGCAGTGCATGTGTAAGGATAAGGGAGCATATGGGAACTCTTTGAACTTTTTCATTCAATTTCTCTGTGAACATGAAAGTTCTCTAAAAAATAAAGTTCTTTTTTTTTTTTTTTTAAATAGAAACTTCTCAAATTCACATCTGGGAAGCTCATGTTCAGGAGGTCTTAGCTGGGGCATAGGAATCTGTTTATTCCATAAATTCCAAGATGATGCTGATGTGCAGTCAAAGTTGAGAACTACTTGATAGATCTTAGTCTCCTGATATTTCAAAATGTAACTGTACTGCTTGATTTTTTTCAAACCTTTAATCTCTGGTAGGTGCGGTAGTCCAAGTTCATCTGTAATATGTTGATGGCAGATAATGCTTATATGTCAAATATTTGCATTTATAAAGGCATCTCTCTGTGTAAGTGTCCCTGTGTTATAGTTGGGCTGCCTCTAAAGAGCCTAGTTATGGGGCTAAAATGATGATGGTCTCCCAAAGATCTGTTCCATCCATGCCTTCTCATGGAGCACAGAAACAAACAAGATGCCAATAGTGAGGGACATGGCAACTATGAGTCCATCAATCACAAATTCAACTTTCCTTCAAAAGAACAAGTGATACTGTTAAGTAGGCCCTGCAAACACATATAAAACAAAACAAACAAACAAAAAAACAAATGGCATAAGAAGCCTTATCCTCCTTCCATAATCCAGTATACTAGTCCCACCCTTTAGAGCTTAGATGAACAGAATGAGGATCATGGAGTTTCTAACACTGGCCCTTTCTTTCTACGTAACCCGGAACGATGTAGCTCTCTATTTAAAGAAGCAGTAAAATGGATGGATATGTCCTCCTTTGAAACCAGATGTCTTCTATCTTTAAGCTCCAGTTACTTCAACATATTATTTAGCTCCACTCACATCAGATCAGGGCCACCTGTTACATCCTCCGCCCACTTATGAGAGATTTAAGGTTATGTTTGTATTTATGGTTCATCTAGAAAAGTCAGAATGCAATTGATAGGATGCTTTTAAAGTCATCCTGAGGTCAAAGCATGTGTATATGGCAGATTAACAGATAATCAAGATGCTGCGTTGTGCAGTGTAAACAAAATCAAACCTAATTTTGTGATTCATTACATAAATCTGGATATAATCCAGGACTAAAAACTCATCATCTAAAATAAAACTACATGCCAGAAAGGCATAATGTAACATGGGTAGACTATAAGGCAAAAGATTTTAAAGCTCCATTATAATTTATTTTATTATAGGAATATCCTTTAATACCAAGACAGATTTTTGATATTTAAATGTTCTGTTTTTGTCTTGTGTAAAGTTAAATATGTTCACTCTGATATCAATAAAACATGACTTGATATATATATCCATTGCCTTTCTAATGGTAATAAGCATTTCCAAGAAAAATACAACCTATGTAAGATTAATGTCCATTTGTTAAATAAATGTTTACCAGGTACCTGTTATGTGCCAGGAACAGTTCTCTATGCTGGGATACAGCAGGGAACAAAATACACAAAGTCCCTGTTGTACTCAAATATTGAATAAATTTACAGGTAACACTGGGGAAAAAGTATGTTCTACCAAATGAACAGCAACCACCACAACAAAAGACCCCGACATTATAAACTTAATGATATTACAATAGTCGCAGATTAATGAGCTTCTGAAGTAAATGTTGCCTTTTTTTACATTTTATTTCCTCACTTAAAAAATTAGCAGCAGGTAATGTCATTTGTAAGATAGCTGTTCTAAGTAGAAGAGATGGAGAAAACAAGTGAGAAGCACAGCTCCTCACTCCACTCCTCTGTCTTGTGATTAGTTAAGCATGCGTGTAAATTAAGACAGAGAAACCCAATTGCGAGGTCTAACTATTAGATAAAATTGCTTGAAATTCAAGGATATTTACTTGGATTGACCATCAAGATTTCAGTGTGGCAAAAACACTGTTGCAAATGAGATTGGTTGTGGTTTGGGGAAGGTTCACTTTTCCCATTTTCCTTCATTCTCCATGGAGCTGTGTGCCAGAATCCGAGTATCCATTCTCGTTTACTCTCTTATCTGAACCCCAACCATTCAGTTTTGATCTTGGATAAATTAGGTTTAAAATCTAGCCTTCCGGGAAAGATCACTGTAGAAAGAAGACAGCTTTTTTCCATCTTAAGTACAACTTCAAAAGTGACAGACTGGAAAATCTCTGCAGGCAAATGTGATGTCACTAAAGAAATCACACACTTACCCGTAGAGATTCTGCAGTCTGACATCTTCACGCATCGAACCATTCATCAGCTGTGCTTTTCCAGATGCAGTCCTTTGACTTGAGATAAATCTGGACTGGCCGTGTAACCAAACTATAGATAACGTACTGAACTTCGGCTTCTTCTAAACTAAGGGGGCATACAAGTCTCCTGATGGTTGAATCCCATCAAATTGATTTGTAAGATAAGAAGGTTAATGACAGATGCTGGCGAGGATGTGGAGAAAGGGGAACCCTCCTACACTGTTGGTGGGAATGCAAGCTGGTGCAACCACTCTGGAAAACAGCATGGAGGTTCCTCAAAAAATTGAAAATAGAGCTACCTTATGACCCAGCAATTGCACTACTGGGTATTTACCCTAAAGATTCAAACGTAGTGACCCAAAGGGGCACATGTACCCGAATGTTTATAGCAGCAATGTCCACAATAGACAAGTTATGGAAAGAACCTAGATGTCCATCAACAGATGAATGGATAAAGAAGAGGTGGTATATATATATACAATGGAATACTATGCAGCCATCAAAAGAAATGAAATCTTACCATTTGCGATGACATGGATGGAACTAGAGCGTATTATGCTTAGCGAAATAAGTCAACTGGAGAAAGACAACTATCACATGATCTCCCTGATATGAGGAAGTGGAGATGCAACGGGGGTGGGGGTTAAGGTGGTAGGAAAAGAAAAAATGAAACAAGATGGGATCGGGAGGGAGAAAAACCAAAAGAGACTCTTAATGTCATAAAACAAACTGAGGGGGGTGGGGGGGGAAGGGGTTGGGAGACGGTGGTGGGGTTACATTATATGTTTAAATAAAAAAAAGCTTAAATTTAAAAAAAAAGAAGATTAAATGGCTTAAAGCTGTTAAGAGAAAGGTGTGACCCCCACCTCCCCAGACTCACAGCATCAGCATCACCTAGGGGCTTATTAGGAATGCACATTTTCATGCCCAGTCCAGGCCTCCTGAGTCAGAAACTTTGAGAATGAGCCCCAGTCATATGTGTTTTAACAAGCCTTCCAGGTGATTCTGATTCACATTCAAGTTTGAGAACCACTGGCTTACAGAAAACAAAAAGTTACTGCTGGAAGTCTGAACTCAGAGATCTTCTGATGTTATGTAATATATGAAAAAATCGTAAAAAAGAATATGTATGCACAAAATATTATTGTCAGGATACATTTCTTTCCTAAAGTGATTATTTTAATAATAAGTGTAAGTATTAATAATGGAATGCAACATCTTCCTTTAACTCTTACTTTGCCAATGGAATTGCAGAGCTCTGCAATTTTCCTTAGAAATAAAGAGTTAAGAAATCTTATTTAGGAGGAGAAAACGTTTTCATGTTTGGGAGGATTAAAAGGGTACTGACATCATTCAAGTCATGAGCCATAATTCTTATTAGATTTTATTGCTACATTCTTTACACAGCTTTGGAAAGTTATTCCTAAGAGCACAAAATATGCACTTAGACTGCACACAGAGAAGGAAAATGCTCTCACAATGAAATTATTTTAGGCTGACCCAATAATAGCTGAAAGGCAGAAGACTTGTTCTCTATGTAATATATCTTTTCAAAATAAGAGATGAGTCTATATGAATTTGTCTTTTTCAATATCTTTGATAATTTCCCCTCTTAACAGTTAAGCTTGGCTATAAAAGATCTAATTTCTGCATTCTAAAAAATTATTTTTCTTTCCTCTCTGATGTTATAAAAATCGCATGGCTGAAGGGTAAAAAAATACAAATTAAAAATTATGATCGAACTTAACCTTTAATGACAATGGATAAAATACACAAATTAGCTCTTACATATCAGAATATAGGATGCGAAATGTTGGCATGCCTGTTAATCAGTAACTTCTGGTAGTGTGTTAAAATTTCATCTTCAGTTTCATTCATAATGAATTCATTTTTATTATTTCTGGACCACACCAATTTCCCATGATGTGATGGAAAAAATTGTAACATTCAAAAATTGAATGAGATCACACACAAAATGACAACTTGCTCAGATTATAATAATAAGGTTTGGTTTATTCATTGACAAGTGAGAGCCCAGCTATGTCCAGAATCTACAAAGTCTGTGCTGGAGAACAGCAAGATGTTTCAGACTTCAAACACCCCGAAAGAAGTACATATACTTAGATGTGGATGAGAAGGTTCTCTAAATGCCAGGTTTCTTTGCTATTATTAGGATTAAATCAATTCTGTATTGATGGAATTGCTGATCAGTTACTCCAACTGGCAGTCTTAAATGTCTTTGATAATAAAAGAAGAAAAATTATCAACCAATATAAGCAATTTGATAGACAAAATCTTTCAAAACATGGGGTTCATTGGAGGAAACAATAAAAAGCGATGCTAGGAATTTAGCATCCTCCTCAGCAGTAGGAGAGCTAAAACTGTCTGATACCAACAACGTGAAACACCCTATACACATTACCTAATTTAGTCCTCACGCAGACTTGAAGAGGAAGGAATTATTAACAGTCCCATTTTGTGAGCAAAGAAAATGAGTTGAGAAAGACATAAATGGAAAGAAAAGAACCTGTACAACTATACATCTGAGACAAAATAGTATGGAGAACAAGCAGGGAACAACAGGTCAGCAAACCTGGGTTTGGAATATTTGATGC
The DNA here is from genome assembly GCA_003697995.1 of Taxidea taxus jeffersonii. Taxonomy (NCBI): domain Eukaryota; kingdom Metazoa; phylum Chordata; class Mammalia; order Carnivora; family Mustelidae; genus Taxidea; species Taxidea taxus. Next base: position 33,617 of record ML107076.1, on the reverse strand, counting down.
CCTTATCTGTGCCTCTCTGCATCTAAATTCCCTCATCTTTAAAACAATGTATCCTCTTTTCCTGTTTATTTCCCATGGCTGGGCAAACACTTGCCAGTGATAAAGAACTGAAAAGCTATATGAGACTGTGATCATGCTTAGGGTGAATAAGGCAAGCTTTGGGAATGGCTTGGTCCCTTGCTCCCCCCATCCCCAACCATAAACTACATTTGGAGCTGTGCAAATTGCAAGAGAAAGAATGTTGCTAGAAATAACTAATTTGCCCCCATCATCAGCCTCTACCAAAACTCTGGCCTTCTGTCTTTGATCGCTTTGCCTCCCAGGCCCAGCCATGTTTCTTTGTCACACTCTGGTGATCACGAGGCCACTTATCTTTAAGGCAAGTGAACAGCCCCTCTTGAAGGGCTGTGCCAGACAAGTTCATGTGGTCTTTCTTCTTCTGACAGGGAAGCAGGTCTCCGTTTTGCTTTTAAGGGATGTCAGGGTTTGCAATAAACGTATAACTGAAATAGACCAGTGCCCGAAAGCCTATACAGAAGTGGAGCTTGGCTACAGTGGACCACCCCCTCAGCAACCCAAAATTCTTAACAGATCCAATCCTGACAGACACTTTACAAGCTCTATCATTCATAGACTCGTGATATTTCAGATCCGGAAAGGGAAATAGTGACTACTGATTCCAACTCTATTATTTATTGAGCACTGATTATATGCTGGGCATTTCACATGCACTGTCTCATTTAATCTTTATAACAACCTAGTATGAAATAAGATTATTAATGGCATCATTTTGCAGATGAGAAAACTGAAGGTCCTCAAGGTTAAATAAGGGCCCAGAACCATCATCTTAACCCCCCAGTTTTAAGGCCCAGAGGTTCAGTGGCCCCAAGTCACACAACTGGTTAGTGATAAGTCTGAAACTAGACTTCAGTTATCTTTATACCATGTGACACTTGTTACTACTTGAACAATCTATCTTCTCAGAAAGATGTCCAAAGAATTTTTCTATCTGTCATATGAGTCTATTGGCTGTCTTGAAATCAAAGCTGCTAACTTACAATCTGCCAGCTAGAGTGGGCACCAAGGAAGAAAATTTCATGTGAATTCTGTATCTATTAATACTTGAAGCCCAATTGTAAGTGCTAAACTCATGCCTTTCCACTCCTGAGGACATGAAAAATCATCAAATTTACTCATCATTATGAAACAGATGCCCTTCCTAATTCCTTCTGGCAAACTAAAAAACAGGCAAAATCAATCATTAATACAGATGGTCCCTGATTTACAGTGGTTCAACTTAACGATTTTTCAACTTTAGGGTGGTATGAAATTGATACACATTCAGTAAAAAACATACTTTGAATTTTGAATTTTGATCTTTTCCCAGGTTAAGGATACATGGTACAATACTCTTGTATTCAGTGGCATAGGATAAGTGAGAATAAACAACTAAAGTACCTAGAACCATTCTATACCCACTCCATTATTCTGTTTTTCACTTCAGTACAGTATTCAATAAACTACCAGATATATTCAACACTTAATTATAAAATAGGCCTTGTGTTAAATGACTTTACCCAATTGTAGGCTAATATAAGTATTCTGAGAACATTTAAAGTAGGCTTGGCTGAGATACAGTTTTCTGTAGGTTATGTGTACTAAATGCATTTTTGACTTACAGCATTTTCAACTTACAGTGACTTCATTGGCATGTAACCCCATCATAAATCAAGAAAGATCTACTTGTAGCACATCAGGGATCATTTTGGGGTTTTGTAAGACCAGGCTTGAATTTGCACTCATAAACAGGTAAATATTACCACTTCATTACTCATCATCAAATTTTCATGTCATTTGTCAACTCTGTCTCTGAAGGGCCCGTTAAGGATATTACAATATGCAAAAAATAGATAATCTTTCCATTTGACAAATGCCTTTTCATTTTCTGTCTTAGTGGTAACCCACTGCAGTGGCTGTCATGGAAAACTTCCTTCATACCACAAATGATTACTACCAAAATACAAGTAGCACAAAAGGAAATCTAATCTAATAAGAGGTGTGGTTAATTGCTATGCCAAATTGTAACATTAATTCTTTGAAGCAAAAAAAAGTACAAAGGGACCTCTCCTAAGTGGGTTTAATTTGGCTTTTGTTTTTCCCTCCTATACATGCTCCTCACCATCTTGCTCCTTATTTTCTTTCCTTCCTGCTATCCTCTCCCTCATCTCTGCAAAACTCAGAGCTGTGTTTTGTTGTGGGGAAGGATGGAGGTGAAGGGCAAGATCATTTCAGCTGGTGTGTAAGATCCATCACCACTAATTCATAGATTTTATTCTGTCCCCTGAGGCTCCAACCCAGAGCTTCAGAAGAACTAAAAGGCATACTTCTTTGCACAGGTGATTGCTTTAAGGAAACCAGGGATTGCCATGTAGTTTATGAGAAAGGTAACTCACCACCATTGTCATTATTGACTAATTTTTGCTGAGCACTATATGTGCTTGGAACAGTGCCAAATGCTGTGTGTTTTTGAAGGCTTTAGGCAAAGATGGGGTATTCCCTTTTCTAGTGGGGACTCACCTCTAAAACTTAATTTTCAATGCCCCACTGGTTTGGGAGGGTGCACAAAAGTATACCTTATTTCAGGATTTAATTATACTTTATTCAGGCTTTAATATCTCACTCTTATGTAATTTTATGGATTTTAAGTGGTTTCCCCAACTTGTTTTTAGAACAAGCTCTGTTTTCTCACTTTCTGTATAAAACATCCTAACTGGCCCCATTTCTCTTTAAATAGCTATGTTAGAAGGATACACATTCATTTAAGAAACTAAGCATGTGAAAACTATGTGTAGTAAATATTTATAAAGATGGTAATGTTCTCTTTCTTGACCTGGGTGGTGGTTGCATGGGTGTGTTCACTTCGTGATAATTCATCAAGCTGTACACTTACAATTTTTACATTTTTCTATAAGTGTTTACCTCAACAAAGTAACTTAGAAATATGTATGTATGAAGAACCCTGACATCCCCTCCCCTACATGCAAGCCCACAGTCAGAATAACTGATTTTACATGAGAGTATTTCTCTACCCTCTCCTAGAGCCCTCATTTCTTGCCTTGGGTACTTACAGCTCTTCAACCTCAATCCAAGAGATTGTTTGTAGGGCCTCTCTCTCATCAGATATTCTCCTTTTATGCTTTCTTTTTTCTCAAGGAATTTCTTCTGTCAACTAGGCCCTTGTACCTATATTTTCTTAATAGCTCAAAAACAGTGCAAAATCTGTTTCCTTCATCTTTTCCCACAGTATGCTCTCTGGCCACCCCTGCCACAAACCTTCAGATGTCCTTTTGCAGGTGCTGACTCGATGGCTTTCTCAGGTTCCTCTTCAGGATGGGCTCATAGGATTAAAAATTACTATGCCTCCTACTCTCTTCATTTCCCTCTGTCTCCCTTTCTTTTTTTCATTATACCTCTGGAACTTGCATTTCCAGAAAATGAGCCCCATGTTTTTTTGCAACTCCACTGAAAAGGACCGCTCGCTATTGGACATTCTCCCATTTTCAATTTAGTTTCTGTAAGAACCTTCCTGGATTCTATAAGGATCCCTCCTAGGATTGCTGTCAAAATCAAATGAAATAATCTACATAAAACACTTAGTTACACATACTAAGTAAAACAGACCCACAGTAATCACTTATTAAATAGCAGTGTTTGTTATTGTTAGTAATAGTATGGTTAGTTAAGGATGTTTTTGTTTGTTTGTCACGACAGTTGGGTCAACTCAAATTCTTAGCCTGTGAAAACTTTTGTAATGCTGAGGAAATAACAAAGTAGCCGCTACCATAGTTTCATTTAAGCCTTTAATAATAGTATGAAATAGATTTGGGATCCTATTTTAAAATGAGAAAACTGAGTTTTGTAGGGGTTAGACCTTTTGCCTGGGTCACTTGCCAATTAAGTTGACCATGGAGATGCGTTTTCTTCTGAAATCACCACCTTCTTGCAGGATATGTGTCCTGCCAGCTTATGGCATGGCCCTCAATCCCTCAGTAAGAAGCCACTGGGTCCCAATTACAGAAGAAAACTCAAACCCGGCCCCTGCTTCTAAGGAGCAGATGATGGGTAAGTCAATCCCATCACCACCTTGCCCAGCATTTTGTCTTTGAGACCTAAAGCTTTTCAAGCTTCAAGGACCTAATTGTCCTGTACTCTTTGTGTTTTTTGCCTTTAGCATCTCCCCCATTGTCCCAAACCAAGTATCATAGAAAACTGTAACAAACTTAGAGACTAAAGTTTCCTCTCTGTTGTAAGAATCTTTTGGGTCTGGAATTCCAGACACTCTCCTAAAAATTTCCAGAATAGACTTCCTTCCTTCTTTTACTGTAGGTGTATTCTGCAAAAGATGTAAGTTTAAGCTGATTCAGCCACTAAGACTACAACCCCGTTGAGTCGTGATCAATGCTTCATGTTACTGAAGCCAGTTCTTGCTGTCTTTGGCCTTCAGAAAGAGGATCTTCAAAATACTTTCTTTTTTTAAGAAATGGAAAGTGGCATACACCCAGTCTTAAGAGTTACACCCAATTATACACAGGCAGTCCTTAATGAATGTTCTAAAAGCATCTAATTTATTTATTTCTCTCCAGTTACTCATGTCAATATCATTATCCAACCTGTTAATGGCTTTCCTTGAAGAGGTTATTTAATCTTCTGCTTAGCTTCAGTTCAGTTCTGCTTAAACTACAGAAGTAGAAAAAGCCTTTTTTTTTTTTTGTGGGAGCCATTCTTTATATCAATTACACTTCTGCTCTGTCATTAATTGTGACTACCTATTCAAGAATGTCTCCACCATTCAGAATGTGGAAAACATGCCAATGGGAAGCTCAGCTCAATGGCAGTTCTGGCTTTGGCTTTGGGCTGGACACCCACTTATGCACAGTATGACTCAGACTCCCTTCTCGTAACGCCTTATCTCTAGACACCATTCTCCATGAATCCTTTTCTCTATTCGTAATCACTTCTAATCCTCATGCTCCTCTGTCTGACCTTCTTTTCCCACAAAAATCCAGAAAGTATGCACTTAATAAACAAACAAATCCATTGACAAAGATAGATGTATTCAGGGCAGCTTTACCAAAATTCAACTTCAAACTGGTATTTAATAAAATTCCAGCCAAAATGCTCATTTGTAACTGCAGCCAACTATTTTATTGAAACCAATTCGAAGCCAAACATTTTTTGAATGCCTACAAAGCTACAAAAATAATAAATAATGTTTGGCTATCTTTCAAGCCTTGGGGGATTCAGAGTCCCAATCCCATAAAGAACAAGGAGGCAAGGTAAAAAGAAAGCAGACCTGAAAAAAGGCTATTGTCTGGTGAGTGACTCTCATCCAGAAATCAGAAAGAGGAAGTTTGTTTGGGAAAACTTCAGGTGGTCCCATGACTGCTAGGAAGTGAGGATATAGAATAGAGTCAAACTGAATGGGTTCCTATCATTTCTCTCACCTATCAGCATCTTTTCAGTTGGTTTTTATAGATTTTTCTGCCTTTGTTTGGAGTTCATTTCCAAAAGAAGGTTTGCAAAAGATACTCAAATGTAACAAAATTAGTACTACTCCAGCACCAAAGTGAGTTTGAGGACCGAACGACCTGAGATGTTTCAGAATTCTGACTTGAAGGCTAAGGGAGGACTTGATTTCCAAACATGTTTCAAATGATGGAGTGCTCATATTCATAAATAAGAGAAAAACTGAAATATAAAATAGCTTATATCAACTCTGGATACCATGGAGTTCTGAGAAACCATAAACATCATGCTAACTCAGAAGCCCCTCAATATAGAAACAGAGATACCTCTTGACCTACACCCTAGAACATCCTGGTACAGCAACAATAAATCAGTAACTTGAGCAACATGCAGAAGTAGATTCGAAAAACTTTTAGGAAGGAATAAAATGACAAGAAAACATAAGCATAAAAAATGGTGGAATTTGGGTACCTTTTCTAAGATCTAAAGGTTGAAAATTTGAAAAAAAAAAGTAATTGAGTTCACCAAAGCACATGATAGTAAATATAAAACCAGGATTTATTGAATATCTGTGTATCAGATTTTGTGCTAGGTAGAATTTTTCACAATAGCATCCCATTTAGTCATTAGTAATCTCACCCACAATAGTAACAGTGCAGAAACTTGAGTCTTGAGAAATGAAATGATACATCTTAAAGCACCCAGCTAGTAAGTGACAGTATCAAGAATCACAACCCAGCCTACCCTGCTCCAAAGCTCATGTGCTTCCCAACAACTTATGCTATGTCCCACAGTCAAACTTGCAGTAGGAGGAACAATCCTTCCAAGTTTTCAGGAAGTATCTAAATACTACCCCACTTTGAGTAAATAACATGATCTTCAGAGAAATATTAAAATTGCCACTATCTGAACAGATCCAATGACCTGACAAATGTGTTACATCTCAATACAAATCTATAGAGAGTAGGATCTTACAATTTACAGAATTAAGATCACAAATGCATACATTGCAATGCTCCCAAAGATGCCTGTAGAAATACTTTACTATGGATTTAGAGGCTCTCCTCCTTTGGTAATATCACTAATATCTTTGAATGGGATGAATAGTGTTAGAAATAGCTTATTTCTTAATACTTTGCTACTATTTTTTCCATTTATCTGGCCTATGGACTATCTAGCCAAATTACCAAAGCTTTTTACCAAAACCACTTTATAACATTTCCCTCCTTTTTCCTTTTATGTGCCTATCACAACAACCCAGTAAGGTGGGCATAGCCGTAATGTGTCTATCCTTTCCCTTCAGAGTCTTCCCCACTGTGATTGTGGGCATGACATGCCCTATGTCTTGGGTTCATTGAAGCTATTCATTTTCCTCATCAATGAGCAGTATTTTCATTTATGATCTTTTTCTAATGTTTTCCAGTAGAGGGAAGAAGAACTACATCTTTATCCTTGTTCTCTCTTTATAGTCACTTTTCAGTGTTAAGCCTTCTAGGGAGAAAGGAAAATCAAATCTAAGGTTAAGGGAAAAGAAAAGGTGAACCAGCATGCATGTTGCTTCAGGGTTTGAGCTGATTTATCCTAATCCCTATAGAAAAAAAAGACATGAGAAATGATAGGCCCTCGTTTTGCTTAGGATAAAATTTTCTATTTTTCTTTGATCCTGAGCAATGTGACTCCAGAAAATAGACTTGGAAATTTTTTTTTTAAGATTTTATTTATTTATTCATTCGTCAGAGAGGGAGGCACAGTGAGAGAGAACACAGCAGGGGGAGTGAGAGAGGGAGAAGCAGGCTTCCCGCCGAGCAAGCAGCCCGTTGTGGGGCTCCATCCCAGGACGCTGGGATCACGACCCGAGCTGAAGGCAGACGCTTAACGACTGAGCCACCCAGGCGCCCAAGACTTGGAAATATTTTAAATGTTACATTTCAATGAGAAGACATTTTTACTTTTCAAAAAGTAGCCTTTTACTTAGGAGTTCATATGAAAAGCAACATTATATTCCCTTGTTCTTTCTTGTTTTGTAACTGTATATCTACCTGAATTTTTTCAAGCCATCTTTCTAATTTAGCAAATTATCACTATCCTAATTCTGTCAAGTCTTAGTTATTTAGGCAAAGTTATGAGCTAGAATCTATAATTCTTTGCTTCAAAAGACATTTCATTTAGCTCAACAAATTTTTATTGTGTACCTTTTAAGTAACAGATACCATACTGAGAATTATATGTCTGAGACTATAAAGATGAAGGGTGGTCCTGACATTCAGTAGTTCATAGTCTAATGAGGGAGGCAATAAGTAAGCAAGAAAACACCACTGTGCATAACAGGTGACAAAATAGAGAGGGTACAAGTTAAACAGAATCACAGAGAAAGAGAGAAGAGGGAAAGCAGTGTCTGATGTTGGTGTTAGATTCTATGTGTGTGTCAGTCAAAAAGGTGTGTATGTGCGTGTGTTGGGGGAGGGGTGTCAAGGAGGAAGAGAGGAAGAGGAAAACATTCCAAATATGTGTAAAGGCATACTACAGCTCCTTGGATTCTTGGAACTTTACGCAGTTTGTTACAGCTGGAATCTACAATGTAGGAGAAGAAATGGTTTATAGAAATGGTATGTCACGGAAGTGGAGAGAAAGGGCAAATCGGCGTCAAAGTGCAAATCCCAGCCCCGCACCAGACCTACCGAATCCAAATCTGGGCATGGATCCTGGGATCTGTGCTTGGAACAAGGGCCTCCGGTGCTTCTTATGCTCCCTGAAGCTGAGGATCCCTGCAGCAGATGATGGAGCACCTCTGCAGGCTCTCCCTCCCTCCTTTCTTGATCATTATCCCTATGATTGATCAGCCCCACTCTGTGAATTGAAAAGGCTGAGGTGCATGACCCAATCCCATTTAGCTGAATGAAGCAGTGTGGGCAAAGAGACTATCATCTAAAAAAGATGAAGGCCTGCCCCCCTCATTTCACACCTACCCCTTTGGTGAGTACATGGTCATTACTTTCTTCACTTACGTAACTGCTGTTTGGGGGGAGGGGTTGTTTTTGTTTTGTTTTGTTTTGTTTTACCTGAAGAACTATTTTAGGGTGTTGGCTTTGGTATTCCCAAATTCTTTAGAAAGCTTGCTTGTAAATGTGTTTTTGAGTGATTTGTTTACATCCACATATACTCTTGTGTTTCTTATTATGTAAGGATTAAATAGAACAAATCCTCTCTAAATGCAAAGATTAGAACATTACACGCAATGCTGTACATACCAGAAATGTGTGAAAATCAGGTTTCTATTCACCAAGAAAAGAAGCTTGATAATGTCTCATCAAGATAAAAGCAGGGAGACACAAGTCTTCAGTGATGGGCTCAGTGAACAGTGCTGTACTTTTACCCAAGACACCCATGTGCCTCTGCTCACATGATTCTCTTCTTCTTGCAGGTCTAACCTGGATGGCTGTGAATTGGCTTAATCTCAGCTGGCAACTGTGAGATGTTCATACAGTTCCCCACAGTGGTCTCTGGGATTATGCTAAACAGAGCAATTTCCTTGCCCTCATGGATCAAAAGCCTTGTAGGCCATCAAAATTAGACTACCGAATTTCTATTTCATGACAAAGAAAAAGCAAAGCTGCAATGGTTACCATTTCATTTTCAACCTCTTTTAATCTTACTAAAGTCTTTTCTGAGGTCCTGCTATCCAGGAAAGGCAATCAGCCTTGGGAATAAATTTGCCCTTACTGGATTCATGTTCTATTTATAGCACTCCTTCAAGGCTCCTTAGTCTAAAAAAAAACGAACAAACAAACAAAAACAAAAAACCAACCAAGGGAGTTCAGGTGTTAGAACCTAAATGTTTTCCTTCTGAAAACTCTTCCCACCCTTTTTTGTGAGTGCTACTCTATCAAATTCCAAACAGTCCAAGAGAATATGATCTGCCAGGCCCTACTCAAACTTCAACGGCCCAGATTATCACACAAAATGGCTCTTCCTCATTCCTTCTGTGAACATTTTGCATTTAACATCCTAACTGATACTTAGATTTAGAATCAATTTGGTGCTGGCCTCCAAGACTTTTATGAGCTATACCTAACTCCAATTCTTGGTTAATCCTGGAAACAGGGCAGAAGACCATATTCTGGAAAAAGATTGATGACAAGTGTAATTCCCCATGATAAAAAAAAAAAAATGAAGGCCATTTCTGTTTCTCATTCACCCAGCAGCACAAAACTAGACAGAGCAAATTTTTAATTAATGTAAGATTAATTTAACAACAGAAATTATTAAAGATGCTATTTTGAAGGTCTTGGTTGATGCATAGGAACTATTCCTTGGGTATTTTCAGGAAGAAAAGAAGTCTATATGCCTATCTCATTAAATTATACCTCTGCTATTGTGATGTATTAGGTTTTCTTGCTAGAAATTGATATTGGGTAGTAGGAAGTCAATTTGAGAACTAGTTATTCCCAGACTAAGATGAAAAATCCTGAACTGTAAGCCAGAAAATAACCTACCTCTAATAGGAAGAGGGCTTCATTTCAATCCTCAGGGCCGATTAGGGACCTTTAAAACTATGAAATTCTTCAAAGGTCATCTGTATATTCATGCTGGTTGAAATACACCCCCCCCCATCCTTTTTTCAAAAAGAAAGAAAATTACTGTAATTCAACAGGATAAGAGATCATTTTTAAATAGAAGACCCCATACTCTCTCTCAGGAGCTGTGTTTGTGGTCATGCAGGCATACACAGTAAGTTCTGTAGATGTTTGCTCTCCTGTCCACCCATTCAGGCCCTGTGGGAGCTTTTAGAAATGCCCCTGGCAAGGGCTTCATCACAATTGAGTCAAATCAGAATGACTGGGCCTGGGGCCTGGGCATCACTATTTAAGAGCTGCCCAGCAGATTCTAACTTGCCGTTGGAGTTGAGAATCCGGAGCCCAACAGGAAGGCTGTGGATGGAACGACAGAGAAACTGGCAGGAGCTAGAGTTGGAGCAAGAGCTGGGTGGGCCATTGTAAGGATGTGGAGTTTTACTGTGAATGACTTGAGAAGCATGGGGAGAGTTTTAATTAGAGGGGCAGAACTTGTTTATTAGGTAACATAGATCAAACAGGATTTTCTCAGAACATCATAATTTATACACTCTAAGGAAAAATATTTGTTGTGGTTTCCAAATAACTTCCTCAAAATTAAACTTCAGAAACATAGACCACGGGATAGGCAGGTTTCTATCAAGAGGAGAGCTGGTAAAAAAACAAACAAACAAACAAACAAAATGAAAAACTGGTTCTGGAATTAGGAGCCCCAACTCCTTTTGGTGCCTGATTAGCTCTGTTACTGTCAAGAAAAAAACAAATCACGTTTTTTTGTTTTTGTTTTTTTTTTTTTTTTTTAGCCACATAGAACCTGACTTAAAAAAAAAAACACAAAAAACACAAAAACTTAGAAATTCTAGAACTGTACCCCGGTGGTAATTAGCATCAAAATAAGGGAAGGCTTTGGCATCTGTGTCAGTGAGACATTTGAGATATTGTTGTTAGTTGGGGTTGGTGTATGACCTTCCAAATGGAAAGAGTACAACATGGTTCTCAGCCTTTTCATAGGGAGGCTCTGTCTTGTTCATTATCAAAGACCTTATTAGGACTCCTGGGAGCCAAGTCCTCCCCTCTGTCGCCAGCACCTAAAATGTGGCCCTTGTTACCCTTTCACTACCCATGACGTGAAGACTACCTACATCAAAGAGGAAGCAGCCGGCCCCTCTCCCAGAGGGAGAGAGCAAGCAGGCCAAGCTTATTGCTGGTCTGCTGTTCCACACCTTAGATATGCACTCAATCTGTGATCCTGAACTGTTGGACTAAACCTGAATTCTAATCCTGCTCCGTACAGATGACCATGATCTCTTCATCCTCCAGCCTGTGTATTCCTGTCTAAGCACAGATCCTAACTCACTGAGGCTCGAAGCATTGCTTAAGTCAGACCTCACCTCCATGCCCAGATCTGGCTTTGCCCTTAGGATCCACAGGGACTGTGCACCTCCTACAGCCTTAGCTATTTGGGACCCCATGCAAAGGGCATCCCAAGAGTCCTTCTTTAGATCTTGCCTGATTCTTCCCTGACCGGTTTTCCCAGTATCTACTGCCCATCATCCTGTGATGCCCCACACTTGTACTGAGTGTTCTCTAAGCATCTCTGGCTTCCTCGCCGGGTATAGACTGCCAGCCCCAAGCTGTCCCAACATCACCTGGCTATGGTATCTACCAGAGTGACAGCAGCCTGGAGATCTAGTGCTTTTCCCACCGATTTCCTGGCTTTCTATACTGCCAGGACTGTCCCCAGATGAACAAAATTCTCCTCCTGAGCTCATCGCCCTGAACAACTCTTGACTGAGCTTTCTTAGTGCTAGAAATCAGCGTTTCAGTCCCTGCTCAAAAAGTGAGGCAATATTTCCAGCCCCATTAGACTGTTAGCGATGTTGGCTCAGGAGGCTGACCAAACATTTCAGTTGCTGCAGGGAGCCCCGTGCTGTGAGGAAGCCCAACTTGACAGCAGGTTTTATTTATTCTATCACAGAGAATGAGTTAGCTAGATGAACCACCCTTCTACCTTCAAAGGGTTTTATTGTCCTCTGCATCTGAATGTATGTAGCAAGGAATGTGGGGCAGACTCAAATCAGCTAGTAAAAGTTCCACCTGCCACCAAGAAGGCCCCTGAAGTTACCGACAAAGTCAGAGCAGTCAGAGACATCCTAGCAGCACCCCCATGCAACCTACAAAGTCCCCCTAGTCTCACAGTGTCTGTCCTCTATGTATATTCAGATTAGAACTTTATTTGTCCCTCCCCAGGCTGCACTCTTGGAGGATAAACAGTTATTGAATGCCTAGAAAGGCCATCTTTGTCTTCCTTTGCCAAATACTACTCCTAAATAAATGATTAATTATTTAAAAAATCAAAGCTAAAACAACAAAACAAAATGAAAAAGGTTTCTGCATCCAGTGATGATTGCAAGGTCTCAGGAAGTCTACAGCTGCCCATCCTATCCAAGCCAGAGCTGTCTTCCATTAAGGTGGAGCAAGGCTAAAGAAAACTTTCCTGGTTACAGACTCAATCCTGTATCAGCTAGAGCCCCTCAAGATCAGTCATCTTGCAAGGTTACTGGCTGACCTATTCTTCCAAGTAATCTTTGAGGTTGAAATTTCTCCTTACAAACACACTTTCTTTTGGGGGTTACAGCATTATTTAACACACAGCCTCAAAACCTGCTGCACGTGCATCCCCATACTCCACTAGAAGTGAACATGATGTTCTGGAGGGGGTAAGGATGGAGAAGGTTCCAAGCTCAGCCAACATACTTGACCAAGAAGCCCTGGTTTCAAGTAATCCCCATAATATACAGCTACTTTTCATGTTTCATTCAGCAAGTACTTAAAGTCAGTTGAGGTACCAGGTTTTATATTGGGAATGCAGTGGTAAACAAACCATCTCTACCCTAGTAGAAGAGTTGGTTTTAAGCCAAGCATGTAAATATCTCTGTTGAAAATATAGACAGTTAACTGCTATGAGCAAAAGATGGGGAGATCTCATCTACACAGAAGGTGAGGTCATGATTTGAAGAATGGGTAGAAGTTGTGGGAACAGCATGGTGAAAATCTTGGGAGAAGGGAGGGGTTTGATCAACTCTAGAAGCAGATAACTTCTCCCACATGGCTGTCTGACATTCTTTTCACCTGGAATTGACATACCAGGAGGATCTCTCCAGCAAAACCCTTGGGAGACACTAGAAAAAATGACTCTCTGCTTTTTAGTTCTGTCATAGACTCTCTTTTATAGAGATACCCTTAGCATATACAATGCCCCAAAGATTACTGAGTTGTCTTTCCTTACTATCATTTTGCCCTGTCTACAGGCAAACTAGCTCTATTTCCAAACTCAAATAATCCAGAGAACTAAAGAGTTTTTATTCTATGATTTTTCTGGGGTGAAAGGAAATGAAAACAGGAGATTACAAATATATTTCCAAAAGATCTATAGTAATATGTCATCTTAAGAACAACATTCCTGAACTCTAATAATTATTAGGACTTCAGCTTCTCTAGGTGCTTCACTCTGGCCCTTTTTCCTTCTAAATCATCACACTCACTTTATCACAGTCCTGGTTAAGGTCAGTTGTTTCCAATAGCCCATAAAGCCTTGGGCCAGGCTAGAATAGTTGTTTTCAAATTATAGTCTCTGAGCTATATCACCAGAGAACTTGTTAAAAATGCTAACTCTTGGGCCCCATTCCAGATCTATTAATTTAGAAACTCTGTGTATCCCAGCAGTCTTTTAACAAGTCTCTAGACAATTCTGCTGCATGCTCAAGTTTGATAACCACTGGCCTATTTTGGAACTTTTACCCACCTCCATGAGTCCCTCTTTTCCCACCTAATTCCTTGTAGCAGTTTGCAATTAAAGATGATATTCCCATAGTCAACTATCCCAGCCACCATGTCCCAGTCCTGAGGGTTTGCAATGCTTGCTGTAATTCTATATTAGGTACTCCAAATAACCCATAGAAGGTTAGAATCATGATATGTGGACAAACGGACTTCTGTTACTTTGGATAAATGACATTACATAAAGATCATACTGTGTATTTGTAACAATCAAATCTTGAGGGACCAAGTCCTGTTCTTCATTTATTTTTATCTCCTTATCACATCCCTTCTAGCTCACAAATGACACAGTACCAACTAATTTCCCAGCCACTGCTGGAGTTGTTAACTCCCTTCCCTAATCTGTCAAATCTACCTGCAAAAACCAAACCTAAACCCAAGAGGGACCATGAGATCTACAAGGGAATATTATGATGGGCTGACTTTTCAGGTCCTTCTGAGGTTTCTTCTCCAACAGAGGTCTTCAGGTTCCCCAGGACTATTCTGTTTACAAGTCCTTTAGCTTTGCTTAAATACTCTCTATGAAAAGCATATAAACCTTAAGGAAATATCTGTTAAACAATAAAGATAATATACTTGATCATAGATAAGAACTCTAGAAAGAGAATAAATAATAAGCTGAATTATTTTAAAGTATTCCAAAATTTCATCATTGGTAGAATTAAAATATGGTGAAACCTTAACTCTCAGGTCTACTTGGTATTCAGATAAATGAAGACAGACAGACAGAAATCAGTGGACTTTCTAGTCTCCATTCCATGGTCTCTACTTCTTTTCCACTTCCAAATCCCTTATCCAGCCATTTCCTATACTTTATGTCCAAGTTAGCCCATGTAAACCAAAAATTCCACTAGATAGAAGGGTAGATATTCTAAGTAATACTAAAGCCCTTCATTCATTCTATATTTGGGGGAATCTAAGACTAATAGAATTTTCTGATGAGATCATCAAAAACTGACCTGCAAAATGATCAATAAGGTAGGAAGCCAGTGACATTCTTGGAGTTGTGCATCTGACCACTATGTTCTTGGTGTCCTATGCCTCTTATATCTACTAATTCTAATTCTAACCTTATCGTTTCGGTGAGCTAGAATTTTAGAAAAACTTAAAAATATGATAAACCTATCTTGAGCATGTGCATATGATTTATCCTAATCAGTGAATCTGAAATTAAATGCTCACCGGGTTGTTTCATTCAAATCTACCTTAAGATTTTAACATATTGAAAATTATCATTAGAAAATAGGGAAAAGCGGCTTAAGGGAAGCTATTTTTAAAATATCCTCTCTAAAACATACTTACCCACACTTGTTTGCTATGAAATATATGATTATACTACACTAGTCTTATACACACCATGTTCGCAATGTCTCTCAAAATATGGTGAAACCTTAACATTCAGGTCTACATGGTATTCAGATAAATACAGACAGACAAACAGACAGCAATCAGTGAAATTCCCAGTCTCATTGGTGTAGAAATTACTGGGGAAATTACTCATTAATGTGACATTGGATCGATTTTACCACATGACATGTTAAAAAGGATTACTTAGTTGCAACTTTTATATGTAGGAACAAAGTTGTTGCATTTGGAAATAAATACTTCATATAATTATTACAGAGTTTTTGATGTCGCAGATACTGCATCAGGAACTGATTGGATAAGAATGGGTCACCATCAGTTCCTAATGCATTGCCTTCAGCATCTAAACAAGCCTCAGTGAACACTTGATGTTAGATGTGCTAGATGTGTTTATGGTTATACAGTAAAAGAAGCACTCTTAATTTAACCCTGAAAAGAATGTTTCTAGAAGATATGGTCCCCAAATGCTAAAACACCTATCATCAGTTTACACTCTTACAAATTTACTACTGAAACCAAAGAAGTCAATCTAGTCCCATGTTTGTGCCTATAACACACTGGTACTTTCCTTGCTAAATATAATACTAAACAAAGAAAACTAAAGTTGCTGATCATTTTTATAACTTAGGAAAAATTAATAGACAATTTTTGGATTTTCCTTATCTTTGTTTTTTTGTTTCTTTTTTAACTTAAGGGCTTATGGGGGTTAAATAGATATTGCTATTTGAATAGGGATTATTTCCCACCATTACCGCTAAAATAAATGTTATTATAAGAAAAAATGCTACAAAGTAATTACTATAAAAGATAACCTGTTGGGGCACCTGGGTGGCTCAGTGGGTTAAGGCCTCTGCCTTTGGCTCGGGTCATGATCCCAGAGTCCTGGGATCCAGCCCCACATCGGACTCTCTGCTCAGCGGGGAGCCTGTGATAAAATTTAAAAAAAAAAAAAAGATAACCTTTGGTTAAATTCTACTTTCAACTAGTCCAAAGTCATTTGTACTTCTATCATTTTCTAGTTAGGGTCCAGGCAGTTTGACAAGCTAGTTCATTTTACTTCGCTTACTAATTGACTTATCAAACATTTGCTGAACACCTATTGTATGGAAGCTCCTATCCTAGGCATTTGTGATATAGGAGTGATAGGATTGAGCAAAGTCACTATCCTAATGGCACTTACATACTAGTGAAGGGAGTAGACTACCAATTAATTTATGATATTCTCTGTGAAATCAAAAGTTTCCAGAAGAATAACAGTCTTAAAATAGAGAGGATTTAACATGGATTGAACAATGTTGTATACAAGCAACAATACAACTTCTGTGGATACATACCTGTTAAATAAATTTCATAAGCAATCTAATGTTAGTTAGCATATACTATAGGTTATATTATATATAAATATATAATATAAATATATGTGTATGTGTGTGTGTGTGTGTATAATATATTTCATATACTCAACTGAATATATTCCCCAAAGGGAGAAAAGGTTACTGTGCAGGATCTCTGAATAGTCATTCCTATAGGTAATGTGAGACAAAAATTAAACGTTTATTAAATTTAAAAGCAACCCAAATATGGCCATACAGCCTGTACCAGTGGAGTGGTACAATAAAAGGAACATAGAGTAATGACCATAAGTAATTATAAAATAATCCCCAATTCTAGTCATATCTGACAAAGAACATTAAAGGAAGAGAAATTCATAAGCTTCAGCAGTACTTCTAGGAATCTCCTCTCTTGTTCTTAATGCCCCCACAAATTGCTCAGGAGCCTCTGAATCTCAATTCTCTAACAGTTGCCAACTGCAAGACCCCAGCCCTCCTGGCTTTTTGTATCTTCTTTCCTCTCCTTTCCTCCCATCTCCTGGGTTCTCCCTCTGCCTCCCCTTTTTACCCTGCCATCTCCCACTTCCCTCTCACTCTCAAGACCCTACAGAGTAAGACCCCTGGATTCTCTTCCAGTTCCTTCCATTCTTCCTTGCTTATCATACCCAGCTACTCCATTCCCCACCACTCACATAGTTAGCTCTCTCCCTTCAAGTCTCTTCAAGAACACCTTCCCCAGCTAATGTATTTAATATAGCACCCCCAAGGGCCTCTGGCTGGCTAAGTTGGAAGAATATGTGGCTTTTGATCTCAGGGTTGTGAGTTTGAGCCCCACGTTTGGTGTAGAGATTACTCAAATAAATAAATAAGCTTAAAAACAATAAGATAGCACCTCTCATTTCCAGCATCATCTGTCCTCATACCCCGCTTGATTTTTCTTCATAGTATCTATCACTACTTGACATCTGGTGTATTTTTGTTTGTTCGTTTGGGTTTTTTAAATTCTCTGTTTTCCTTATCAGAATGTAGATAGCTTGAGGACTGGGACTGTGTAGTGTTCAGTGTGGTGTCTCTAGCATCTAGAAGATTTCCTGGCATATAGTGGACTTTTAGTAATTATTTGAATAAATGAGGTTTTCATACAGGAAATCATCATTTTAATTCTTCTTTTCAGAATAATAATGTATACCTAAATGTGAAATTTTAGAAAGACTCTTAATTAGGTCTTCAGGCTTTTCTCTATCTCCAGTCTCTCCTGGTGTAGGACAGACTAGGAGGTTTTAGAATTGAGTCTTATATTTTTAAATACTATCCATATGCTAATGAATCACAAATTCGTATCTAGCCCTAACAGTTCCCTGAGCTCCAGACCAACATATCCAGCTCTTGGATTGATTGGATAGAATGGGATCCTGAAAGTTGGAATGGGGACAGATGAGAAGTCCCTGATGAACCTGGGGGCATTGAACTTCTAAATTCTGAGGCATTTGCTAGTGAAAGTGGTCTCTCCACCTCCTCCCTCATCCTTCCAACTAGAGGGGATTAACCTTGCACTGCTTAAGAAAATTGAAATGATCTCTTCTGCGGTAGTTTCCATGCAAGACAATGCTGAGTCCCCTCAGAAGTTCCCCACATCCACCACTCTTTGCTTCTAGACCTGTAAGAAGACACAGTCCCAGCACTCAGCAGGCCCTTAAAGGTGAGGTACAATGTATCCCATCAGGATATATCTGTACTCCAGAAGAACAACTTGAGTTCTCTAATTTATATTCCAGAGAATAGTCATGAAAATGGATTATAAGAGTGTAGAATAATGTTTTAAGGAACATAAAGTTGAATCAGGCAAGTTTATTGATATGAATTCACTAAATAGAGATTTCAATTTAATGTTACAGAATGGAGAGTTAGAAAGGGCCTTAACAGTTTGGTTGGTTGGCTAAAACACAGGCCAAAAAGTGGTCTACAATGGGTGAGTTAGAAATGACAAGACTTATCTTGGTTTAATGTAAAGGAAAGGTTCAAAGACTTAGGGAGATTGGAATGTTAGAGTAGATTTGTCATTTAAGACCTGCTCACCTACCCTGGGAGGGTCCAGAAGACCTATAAATTCATGAGATAACCCTAGATCCTTGAAGAGCTCTTCTCAATAAATTAGATCTTATAGTGGGAACAGCTGTCACTGCACTGGGGGAACCTAAATATGAGGGGAATAATTGGATCCTGGGTGATGGCAGCCACCAAAGGCAAGGTAGGCATGGTTCCCATAAGGGACAGCAGATTCAGAGGGGCAATCAGAATAGTCTAACTCATGTAGACCATGGCATTCGCTAATCAATCATGGTGTCCCTAGAAATAAAATACAAAGGAAGCCTACTAAATTCTTATCTGTATAAGCAGAAAAGTTCTAGGTCAAGGGAACAAAAGTCTAATCTGAACCATAAAAAAAGACTACTCTCAATCAATTCCCAGACTTGAGCCAGTTTAACAGACCCAGAACTGCTTAAGTGAAAGGAGGCTGGATCCCTTGGGGAAGGATCCCAGTACACTGTCAAAATTTAATATTTTTATCTTTCTCCCAGTCATTCCCAAAGGGACCTACAGCCTTTTAGCAGGGTAGCTATGCATTGGGGAAAGGAAATAATCAGACCTTTGAAGACTATGGATATTGGCTCTAAACTAACACTAATTCCAAAAGAACCAAAATGTTACTGTGGTCCACAAATCAGAGTTAGGGCTTATAGAAGTCAGGTGTTCAATGGAGTTTTTGCTCAGGTCTGTCTCACAGTGGGCCCAGTGTGTACTGGGACCCATCCCGTGGTTATTTCCCATTTTTCAGAATACAGAATTGGAGTAGATATACTCAGAAACTGGCAGAGTTCTCACACTGGTTCCTTGATCATAACTGGATACTGTGGTAGGAAAAATTATGTAGTAGCCATTAGAACTGTATCTACCTAGGGGTGCCTGGGTGGCTCAGTTGGTTAAGTGTCTGACTCTTGATTTCAGCTCAGGTCATGATCTGAGCATTGTGAGATGAGCCCTTTGTCTGGCTCTATGCTTAAAATTCTCTCTCTCCCTCTCCTTCCACCATCCCCTTTCAGGAAAAAAGAAAGAACCATATCTACCTAGGAAAAATAGTGAACCAAAAGCAATGCCTCACACTTGGAGGAATTGCAGTGATTAGTACCTTCATGAAGGACCTAATAGAAGCCAAGAGTTGTGGTTCCTACAACATCCCTATTCATTCTGCCAATTTGGCCTTTGCAAAAGACAGAAGGATTTAGAAGAATGACTGGATTGTTGTAAGCTTAATCAAGTTGTACTGGATGTGGTTTCATTGCTTGAGCAAATTATCATATCCCTCAGTACCTAGTATGCAGATACTGCTATGGCAAATGCTTTCTTCTCCATACCTGTCAATGAGAACCACCAGAAACAGTTTTCTTTCAGTTTACTTCACTGTCCTAGCTCAGAGGTATATCAGCTGTCCAGCCCTATGACATATTTAGTTCACAGAAATTTTGATCCCCTTTATCTCCACAAGATATCAAACTGGTTCATTACATTGAAGATATTATGTTGATTGAACCTAGTAAATGAGAATTAACAAGTGTCTAGCCTATTTGGTAAGACATTGGCTTGTCAGAAGGTAGAAAATAAATCTGAAAAAAAATTCAAGGGCCTTTTACCTCAGTGAATTTCTAGGTATTTACTGGTATAGAGCACATTGAGAAAGTTCTTCAAAGGTGAAGGACTTGTATCTGGGCTCTCTTACAACCAATGCAGAGACAGAATTCCTAGTGGGCCTCTTTGGATTTTGGAGTCAACACTTCCTCTTTTGGATGTGGTATCCAAGCCCACTTACTAAGTAATTGAATAAGCTGCTCATTTTGAGTAGGGACCAGAACGAGAGAAGGCTCTGTAATAGGACAAGGCCACTGTGCAAGCTCTTCTCCCACTTGGGCCATATGGTCCATAGATCCAATGGCGCCTGAAGTGTCAGTGGCAGATAAGTATGTTGTTTGGAACCTTTGGCATATCCTTATAGTTGAGTCACAGTGCAGGCCCTTAGGACTTTGGTTCAAAGCCCTACCAACTTCCCCAAATAACTATTCTCCTTTGAATAATAGATCTTGGCCTGTGACTGGACCTTAGTAGAAACTGAATGCTCTACCATGGATAACTAAGTTACCATGTGACCTGAGATAACTCATGAAAACTGAATGTTAATCTGATCCAACAAGCCATAAAGTTGGGCATGCTCAATAGCACTCCATTATCAAATGGAAAAGATATATATATATGTGATCTGGCCTGATGAGGCCCTAAAGACACAAGCAAATTATATGAAGTGGCTCAAATGCCCATGGTCCACCTTCCTGCTATACTGACTTTTCTCTCCTGTATGGCCTCATGGAGAGCTCTATAACCAGTTAACAGGGGACAAAAAGACTCAGGTTCAGTTTACAGATTATTGTGCATGATATGCAGGCATCACCCAAAAGTGGACCATTGCAACACTGCAGTCTCTGGGACATTTCAAAGGATAACAAAGAAGGGAAATCTTCCCAGTGGTCAGAATCTGGCTGTTCACTTTGCTTGGAAGAAGAAAAGGCTAGAAATATAAATATATTGATTCATCAGCTGTGGCCAATGATTTGGCTGGATGGTCAAGGGTTTGGAAGGAATATAAGAAAGCTTGTGGCAGAGAAATTTGGGGAAGAGGTATGAGAATAGACCTATCTGAATGGGCAAAAAAAACATGAAGATATTTATGTCACATATGAATATTCACCAAAGGGTGATCTCAACAGAGGAGGATTTTAATAATCAAGTGGATAAGATACTCATTCTGTGGATACCAGTCAACCTCTTTCTCCAGCCACTCTCATTATCACCCAGTGGGCTCATAAACAAAGTAGCCATGGTGTAAAGGATGGAGGGTTTGCATGAGCTCGGCAATATGGATTTCTTTTTTTTTTTTTTTTAAGATTTTGTTTATTTATTTGACAGACAAGTAGGCAGAGAGAGAGAGGGAGAAGCAGGCTCCCCGCTGAGCAGTAGACCCGATGTGGGGCTCCATCCCAGGACCCTGGGATCATGACCTGAGCTGAAGGCAGAGGCTTTAACCCACTGAGCCACCCAGGTGCCCCAAGCAATATGGATTTCTATTCATCATGACCAACCTTACTACTGCTGATTACCCAATCTGCCAGCAGTAGAGAGTGCCACTGAGTTCTCATTATGTCAACATTCCTTAGGGTGATTGACAGGTTAATTACATTGGATTATTACCATCGTGAAAGGAGAAGCTTTCTATTCCTTCTGGAATAGACATTTACTCTGGATATAAATTTGCCTTCCCCGCATGCACTGCTTCTGCCAAAACTACCATCTACGGAGGCTTAGAATGCTTTATTCACCATCATGTTACCCCACACAGCATTTTTTCTGAGCAAGGGACTCATTTCACAGAAAAAGAAGTATAGCAATGGACCCATGCTCATGGAATTAGGTGGTTTTACTAAGTTCCACACAATCCCAAAGCAGTTTTCCTGACAGAATGGTGCAATGACCTTTTGAAGACTCAGTTACCTCAGCTGGTAATACCACGTAGAACTGGAGCAAAGCTCTCCAGAAGGCTGTATGCACTCTAAATCAGCATCCATATATAGTCTTGTTTCTCCCATAGCCATGATTCTTGGGTCCAGGAATCAAGGGGTGGAAATGGGAGTGGTAGCACTCACTGTCACCCCTAGCAACTCACTAGCAAAAGTTTTGTTTCCTGTTCCCATGACCTTATGCTCTGCTGGCCTAGAGGTCTTTGTTCCAAAGGGAGGAATGCTTCCACCAAGAGACACAACAATGATTTCCACTGAATTGGAAGTGAAGACTGTTGCCCAGCCACTTGAACTTCTCTTGTCTCTGTATCAACAGACGAGGAAGAGAATTACTGGGCTGGCTGGGGCGATTGATCCTGACTATCAAGGAGAAATTGGGTTGCTACTCCACAATGAAGGAAAGGAAGAATATATCTGGAATACAAGATAACCCTTCATATGTCTTTTAGTATTACCATATCCCAAGTTAATGGAAAACTACAACAACAACCTAGGCAAGACTATCAATGTCTCAGACCCTTTAGGAAAGAAGGTTTGGGTCATCCCACCAGGTAAAGAACCATGACCAGCTGAGGTGCTTCCCGAAGGCAGAAAATACAGAATGGGTGGTAGAAAAAGGTAGTAATAAATATGAGCTTAACCACATAATCAGTTACAGAAATGAATACAGCAACTGTCATGAGAATTTCCTCCTTATTTTCTTATGAGTATGTTTGTGTATGTATATTCACATATATATATGCTTTGTATTTACAAAATACACATATATTTTTGTTTTCTCTCTTGTTCCTTTATCATGTAACATAAGAAGTATTGCTAATTTTACATTGTAACACCAAAGTTATAGGATATCAGGAAGAGTAAACTTTACTCAAAGGCCTACTTCTTCTGGGGAAGGGGTTTGTGCATTTTGGGTTATATGCAGGATAGCTCTGTCATGTTAGGTGAAATGATAACCTTGTTATTGTATTTATCTGGAGATTAGGTATGGATTAAGGAGATGCTCATGGGTGGCCACACTGACAAAGGGTTGACTGTGATAGTTTTCTGTGTCAACTTGAGTGGGCTACAGAATGCCTACTTAATGGTTAAGAGTGAAGACTCTAGAGTCAGAATGCTTCACTACTTAGTGTTATTTGGCAAGTGGCTTGACTTCTTATGGCTCAGTTTTCCCATCTGCAAAATGTAAATAATAGCCTCATGAGGAGGTTATGAAGATGAGAGAAGAATATGTATTTAAGTGCTTAAGGCAGTGTGTGGGATAAAATAAGCACTCAAATGTTAGCCATTAGTATAATAACCATTCCTTTATTACTATTGCTGTGTGTTTATGTGTTTCTCAAATCCATTCTCTCCCTAGATAGCTGGAGCAATTGTTAAAAACAGAAGGGGCATGACTTAGACTTATTGTGGTAATAATTTTGCAATATATACAAATATTGAATCATTACGTTTTACACTAATACAACATGTGTCAATTATACCTCAATTTTTAAAACGCAGAATAAAATGGAGTATATGTAATGATGTCATTACCCTTGGCTATTTAGAGATGAGGCTTGACTACAACTGAGAGAACCTCCATACATATATGAACAATAGATACTCTGAAAAGGAGGAAAGCACATGACTCCCTTGCCCAAAATCCTCAATTTCCCATTAAGTTTGCAATATAATAAAAGCTGTTTATTGCTGCCTACTTTGCTTGTTTTAGTTACTGTCTGCCTTTCCCATTTTATGCCATACAATTTGTTCCCTATATTTAGGAGTCAAGGTTCCAGTAGGAACCTGATAGATACTCTAAAGGGTAATCAAAGGGACTTCACAAAGGTTTAGTGAGGTTTAAAGAACCCAGAGACTGTGAAGGATCCAAGGGCTTTTAACAAGTAATAGTGGAGAGCCCATACTATATCTAGTCCTGAAGGGACAAAAGTAGAGTCAGTGGTCACCAGAAATGGAGCCCTAAGAAAGGAGCCACTAACAGGAGGGGTGTGTGTGTATGTGTGTGTGTATGTGTGTGTGTGTGCGCCTTCAGGTAAAGAGAAGAAGCCACTATCAAATCGTATATAACATGGTTGGGTATGGGAGTGTAGGAAAAAATACTCTAACTTCTTTCTTCCTCCTGCATTTTGAGCTCCATTTGTGTCTCCTGTTGGCCAAAAGGCAAAAGAACCTGGATGCCAAAAGGGAAAAGAACTCACGGAGTCTGAGAGGTAAACCTACTGGCACACAGAAGAGTAGAAAGTATATATGGAAAGGTAAATGCTAAATTTCCAGTACAATTCATCACTTTTGTTCCTCAATATTATCTCCTGTCCTTTATCTGGATGAAAAACTCAGGTACCTATCACAGTTGACACAAAACTTCCTATAATCATTGTACTGATGCTGGGTATGATGTTAATTCAGTTTACACGTACCTCAAACCTAAATTGTAAAGTTAGTCACCACCAGCACTCTTCAAATGAGGTAGCAGAAAAAAGGAAGGAAAGGAAACAACTTCTGTTCAAATATAGTTCTGTTAAGCTGAGCACTGAGTTTCCTTGCAGCTTTTTAAACCACTACACCAACATGTACTTCTTTGTGCTGTCCAAGGTGACTGGCCTCAATTACCAAGGGAAAATTGTGTTGCTGCTACACAATAGGGACAAGGAAGACTATGTCTGGAACAGAGGGGATTCACTGGAACACACCATAGTACTCCCAAGCACAGAAACACTGGTCAGTAGAGATAGCGGTGACCCAGTAAAGACAAGATCACCAAGGACTTGTGTCCTGCAGGCACCAAAATTTGATTCACCCCACCTGATAAAAATTCCTGACCAGCCAAGGTTCTGGCAGAGGGTAAGGACTAGAACTGATGATATGATTATCAAAATAGGCCTATGACCAGTTACAGAAACCAGAACTGCAGCAACCTCCAAATTTCACAGAATTATGACTTAGGTTCCCTGGTGGAAGTGGATATGAAGAAGTGGATACTTTCTTGGATCTTAGGATCTCTGAACCCACCCAGCCCAAGGCTTGAGGAGAAGAAATAATTCCTTAAGCAGAATATTAAATAATATGGTAAGAGAGGCAATTCTCATCCCCATGCCTCAAACATGAAGAGTGCAGTGCCCAGTTGGATTAAACAACCTGCTCTAGAATGTTCTTTCTTCAATCTTTACACAGCTGGCTTCTTATTTCCAGACTCAAGTCAAACGTGAACTCTTCAAAGAGTTCTTCCAAAACCACCTGTTGTGTAAAATAATGCATTCTTCCCACCTTTACACACACATTTGCTCTATGGTATATTTTATTTCCTTCTTAGCACTCTGAAATTATTTGTATCTCCTTGTTGATTCTATTTCTTCTTCACTCCAAGAAGCCTGTGACTTTGTCTTATTTCTTCAATACCTAGAACAGTGCCTGCTATATAGAAGATGTTCCAAAAATACTTTTGAATAACATAAGGACTGATGGCCTCTAAGAACGTAAGGTAAGAGGGAACCACATGCCAAAGTTCAAGTGTAAACCAGAAGATTCCTGGAGAAGGAGTACTTTCACTACAAGGGGAAACTCAAAAGTATATTTCTAGAACCAACATTCTAAGGCATTATTTGTACTCTATCTTAAAGTGACAATGATGGCATATGGAATCAGAAGAGAAATATTTAAGTAATGCTTCAATTTAATTATGGGGATAAAACAAAAATATGTATTTGGGGGAGAAAGAGCACCAGATGCGACCCATATTGGCTCTAGTATAGCCTCTCTTTAAAAGAGGAAAAATGCAGTTTAGAACATGTACTGTGATAAGGACTTGCTTGCATTAGAAGGACTGTGAAGAAATTTGTGATGTCCATGGGAAGGACTGTGTCAGATTCCTCTATATCATGCCGTCACTTAGCAAAGCTCCTGGCCATAAGAATGGAAGGTAGAAGAGATTGAGAAACTTTGTGAAATGCTTTTGCATCCTCATCACAGAAGTGAAGTCAGGCCACACCCAGCACCTAAGTGAACCCGTGGAAAATACACCATCTGAGGTACCTCTCATTTCCTTAGGAGGCAAGTGACAGAGCACAATGCTGTAACTTCTCATCCATTTGACTGAACAGTCCCAATCTCGTTCTGCTTATTGGGACCAGAGACATAGAGCGGACGTGTCTGTTCCCCATTATTAACTCACTGAACTGGACATAGGGATAATTTGGTAATGGGGACCAGGGCCCGTACAACATCAATCACAGATTAAAAAACAACAACACAGACACATGCAAGTACCCGAGTCTATAAATCATAAGCCCTCCGAGAACCCACATGACATCCCATGTGCTGGATGGTACTTCTGAAAGCTCTGAGAAAGCTGAAAATCATACACAGGCAAGCACGTCCCTACTGAATACACATCTGAGGAACTGAGCATGCGTTGTTTACTACATCAACTTTATGGAATAAATCACACAAAACAAATTAGTTTCAGATGGTAGGATATGAATAGCTGATGTACAGTAAAAAGGAAAGTGAACTCCCACTTTTGACCCAACTACTTCCCATCTCAAGCATCTCAGAATCCAGATGCAATTAATTTTTGAAAATGTAATGGAGATCAGAAAGCTAATAATTGGTGAGGATTAGATTTCAAAAAGCAATTTATGAGTCTTGTTAACTCATTATGTTGTCTTACGATTTTTAGTTATTGTATGTGAAACCATGGGTAAGATTGAACCCATCTTCTCTCCTTCCCTTCATTATGCATAATAATCAAAAATAAATCTCTTTATGGGGCATCTGGGTGGCTCAGTCAGTTAAGCATCCAACTCCTGATTTTGGCTCAGGTCATGATCCCAGTGTTGTGAAACTGAGCCCCAAGTTGAGCTCCGTGTGGAGCCTGCTTAAGATTCTCTCTCCCTTTCCCTTGGCCCCTGCCGCTGTGTAAGGGCCTACTTAGCCAGAGCGACTCCATCTCAGCTAAACAGCCATTTTGTTTTTTGTGCAATAAACTTAAATTGACCCTGCCCTCCCCCCCAGAGGAACTTACTTAGAAGCAAGTCCAGGAAACTAGTAAAATATGGTTAGCCAGTTCCTGATAACAGAGCCCAGAATACAACGACAAGTCAGGCCAGGTGGAGACATCCAATCAGTAAAAAGCACACATACTACCTCCCTAACCACCAAAGAATATAAACCCTGCCTTTCGGGCGCCAAACTTGGGTGCCAATTCTGACCAGAATGATAGGCTAGTTCAAACAGCTACTATAGCTGTTCAACTGGCCACCTACATATGACCAACTTTCTCTGTGTGTTACAATCTCATTGGCCACCTGTGTGTGGCCAGGCTTAACCACATGGCCTTTGCTCTATAAAAGTTAGTCTGTGAGGCCGGGGGTGGGTCGCTCTCTCCATAAGAGATGGCCCGCACGGGTTGGTTTGATTCTCGATGCTGGTGCAAAATAAAGCTTTGCTTGACCTCCGCTTTGTATCAGTCTCACTCCTTTGATCACGGATCCGTCTCCTGCTTGCACTCATTCTTGCTTTCTTTCTCTCTCCCTCAAAACAAATAAGCAAATAAATCTCTCTGTGACATTTTCTACCTGTACAGAAATTCCATAATAGATTTGACTCAGCACACACTTAAATACCTCACTGCATACCATATTGGGACAATTTTTTATATTCCTGAAAGAGGCATAATATCTTCCCACTCCCACCACCAGTCTTTTTTTCTTTTTAATAAGCACCGTAAAATTGACTTATTTTAATGTATACTTCTAAGAATTTTTCTACATATATAGAGACATGGAACCACCACTGCTGATCAGAACAATTCTATCACCCTCCAAATTCCCTGGTGCTACTGATTTATAGGGCACCTGGGTGGCTCAGTTGGTTAAGCAGCTGCCTTCAGCTCAGGTCATGATCCCGGAGTCCCAGGATCGAGTCCCACATCGGGCTCCCAGCTCCACGGGGAGTCTGCTTCTCCCTCTGACCTTCTAGCCTCTCATGTTCTCTCTCACTATCTCTCTCTCAAATAAATAAATAAATCTTTAAACTACTGGCAGTCCACTGATCACTATGTTTTTATCTTTTCAAGAACGTCATATAATTTTTGTCATGTAACATGGCACTCATCAGAAATGCTTTTGAGATTCATCCAGATTGTTCCTTGTCTTAATAATTACTCCTTTTCGCTGCTGAGGAGTATTTCGTTGTATGACTGTATCACAGTTTGTTTATCCATTCGCTCACTGAAGGATACTTGAGTTACTCTCAGTTTGGGCAGTTATGAATACAACTTCTAGAAGCATCCGGGTGCAAGGTTTCTCTTGGGTAAATAACTAAGAGTAGAATTACTGAGTCACATGGTACATATATGTTTGACTTAATAAGAAACTGCCCAACTTTTTCAATAATGGCTATACACAATGTCTTTTTTCATAAGTAAAATAATAAAAACTATTAAAAGTGACCCCCAAATAGCTTGTTCATTCATGTCTATGAATTTTACTACATATATAGGTGATTCCAACAATATTATTCACCATGATAAAATATTGTCCTTAAAAAATCAGAAGCATCTGACTTCTTTTCTTTTCACTTTTAAAACTTCAATCATATTTTCCATACTTTAACATGATGTTATAATCAAAATTAGAGGCTTGAAAACTGTAGCAATGTAAAGCCTGAGGAATCTACTTATAAACGAGGAAATTTTAATGAGAGAGGGAGAACCAGAGAAAGTTTCCATCACAGCTAAGTTTGAGCAATTTAACCCAATGTCATATGCATGAAGTCCAATTTTCAATTCACAAAGAGGACTTTCCCTCCCTTCCTCCAAAAACTTCCATCCTAGGCTAATTACAAAAGAAGAAAACGGAACATGAGCTCCAGCCAGAAAAGATTCACAGCTGCCACTCTTTAGTTGCTACTTTAATGGAAAACACATGTGCAAGATACCACCCAGGAGACAACTGTGTTCTGACAAAAGGATCGTCACCAGAAAATGAGCCACATGAGAGAGCTTATTCTCTTGCATAGGTTGAACCCAGAAAGAAGGTTGATAGCCTTGTTGTTCTTATATAAATATGTGCTGGTCCAAAGATGAGATGCTGGGACAGAAATTAATCTGTAGCAACAAAGTTGAAAGGCAATGATGTGATTTAGTCCTCCAAACTTCTCATCTCATCCACATGCCCTGCAATTGGTTTATCAACAGATCTGAGGAGTTCTTAGCAAAGTTAACATGAGGAGAAATCCTGCAAAGGAATTGGAAGCAAGGGCATAATGATTATTGCAATTATTAAATAATACCATTTATACTTATTGGCTCCTCTTATTACAGGTAGACAGCACTGTTCCAAGTGCTGTACACACAGTAATATAGATATATGTCTATATTACTGTGTAAATTAGGGAGATAGATAGATATATATCTATCTCCCTAATTTTCAGGGTAGGGATTATGTCCACTGCATTAGGTTAGGTTGCCATAACAAAATACATAAAATGGCTTAAATAACAGGAATTTATCACAGTTCTGGAAAACAATGAGATCAAGGTGCCAGCCATTAGATTCTTGATGAGGGCTCTCTTTCTGGTTTTCAGATGGCCACCTTCTTGCTATGTCTTCACATGGTGGAGAAAGAGAGAGAGAGAGGAAGCAAGCTCTCTGGTCTCATAAGACTAATCCCATCATGAGGCCCCCACCCTCATGACTTCTCCTAATTATCTCCTAAGCCCTATCTCCAAATACCATCACACTGGGGTTATGGCTTCAACATATGGATTTGGGGGGAATACAATTGACTATACCATCCACTTTACAAATAAATGACATTTTGAGAAGTTATGGAGTTTACAATGGATCATTCAATGAGCAATCAATCAGCCCTTGAACTTGAATCCAGGGCTGTCCAACTCCAAAGAATAATATCTACTATTTGTTGACTGCCCACTAAGTGCTGGCTTACTCTACACGATATCTCTGATCTTCACAGAAAATCTTGAAAGTCATTATTCTTCCCATTTAGAGATATGGAAACTCTGGCCCAACTGAAACTTTCTGAACCTTATTTATTACACATAACGCATCCTAGTAGTTCTAAAAGTATAGTCCTCAGACCAGCATCATTGCCATATTTAGGTGGAAACAAAATAGAAATGCAACTTCTTAGGACAAACAGAAAACCTACTAAATCAGAAATCCTGGAGGTTTTGTCTACAATGTGTGTTTTAACATGCCTTCTAGGTGATTCTGGGCCATACTGAAGTTGAGAACCATTTGTTCCACAAATTTATTAGAACAGTTAATACATTCAAAACTCAATAATAAGTGGTAAATCTGAGATTCAAATACAAGTCTATTTGGTGCTAAAGCCTGTGGCCTTTTGCTAAACTATACTGCACCATCCCAACATTACCAAGGAAGACCTTGAAGATGGAACATATTTTAAGTAAAGTGTGACTATAAAGCATAATTCTGAATTCTGATTTGCTACCATAATGCTAATCAGTTCTCCTACCTACAATAATGTGATATAGGGAAATGTCTAAAATACAGCCCCTGAGAATTGATAATGATGCATTCCACTGATCAAAAAACACCTTCTGGTATGAACTAGGAAACAAAGCTTTGTGAAATTTTAATTTGGGCCTGTCAATTTTTTATCCCATCTAGTGAAAATGAGAAATAATATAGTATAGAGAAAAAGTGTAGAACAAAGTTACTTCTTCAACAAAGCAAATTTCACCCCTTTATTTTTAAAAGTCATGTTTAATTCATCTAATCAACCACTGCTTTATCCAAATGGAATTACTGTATAGTTACACTATTTTTTCCCTCTAAGGAACAAGACCATTTTGAAAGTCTGCGTAATTTACAGAAAGATATAAAAGTCTGACTATACTAGAGTTGGCTAATTTTCAGAGGGTGGTGAATAAAGGTACTTGTTCTCACACCAAAGGCCTTTAAAAATCATTTGCAAAGCCAGAGCATTTTGAAAGAAGTTATTTCTAATTCAAATATGATCACCTACACCTATGATCAATATCAACTCTAAAAGATATTATTATATTAAAAATATTAATGAGCATTGCTAGTCACTGCTGTGTTTTACAGGTAGTAAAGCTCATTTGATCATCACAAACATGTGAAGCTAGTTCTCAACTTATTCTCATTTCACAGGTGAGGGAATTGAGATGGAGAGAGGTTTAGTAATTTGCCAGGTTAAGCCTATTAAAGAGCACTTCAGGGACATTCATTCAGACATGGATGCTTGACTCAGGATGGATGGGCTCAGTGTTGCTCTACATCTGGATTAGCTCCAAAGGCCCATCTGTGAGGCTGCCTGACCCCTGGGGTGGGACAGTGTGGCCTTCCTAGCCCTGGCACTCCATCTGGACAGAGTAAAGAAGGGCAGCAGTGTGACGATGCAGCAGATATGACAGTCCCCTTGCTCTAGTGAGAGATCAAAGTGATCAAGTGACAGAATGGGAGCTACAGTTCTATTGGCCTGCTTGTTTTCCACTTGATTCTTGAAAACAAACCTATTAATCATTTAGTTTGTGGTTTTTGTAATTTCACTGACTTCTAACTCATGTGAGTCAATGAGGCAAGGATTAGCATGATCTGTAGATGTTCAAACCTCTCATATGAAAGAGAAATTGAAATTCTTTAAAAACACATTACCAGCCAGCAGAAAGATGTTCGTGTTTTTCTGCTTCAGAGTTGCAGATGGATGTGACTTAAGTCCTAATTGGGAAAGACTTCGTGTGATTTATAATAGCAGATATCCTTTTAAGAAAACTTCCCATACTCTTTTATTCCATCACCAAAAACAAAAAAGCCGTTTTCAGCAGAGCGTGTGGAGGTGAAAAGGGCTTTCCGAAGAAACTGTTGTGTGTGATTTTTCATTCTGTCCTGATTTGGGAAGTTCACTGAGCCCAAGTTCATTGTGTGCAGCTGACAGGAAGTTTGCTTGATGGCTTTTGCCTTTCACACCCCTGCTCTCTTTATCTAAACAGACAGATTTTCCACTTTCATTCTTTTTTTCCTCCCTGCTTCCTTCCCTTCACAACACTTCCACTCTGCCCTCCACTCTGATTCTATTCATTGACACCAGAAGGAACTCTGCTGGAAAGGGAGGTAAAAGCTCTTTAATGTCCAGGGGCTTTTAATGTGTTAATTAATTAATAATTTGTCACTGCAGGTCGAGTTCAGACTCTTCAAAACTCCGTAGGTTGAGATTCTCCTATTTTGAGTCCCTCTTTCTTTCTTTGTACACCTTTGAACTCATTGAATATACTGGCAGCTCCATATAGAGGGAAGACCTAGTCCTTACCCTTAAGGAGCTCATGCTTGCCTGGGGGAGAGGTGGGTGGGTTTATGGATAACAATGGTCCCCCTAGTTCATCTGGACACAAGCAGACTTATTTAGAAGGCAATTTCTCTTAAAATGCTTTATGAAGAATTTCAAGTCAGGCATCCAATTCACACATCTCCTTGGGTCAAGAAGAATGGTAAACTCTCTGATATAAAATGATGAGCTTTGGAATCAGATCCACTTAAATCCAAATCACAACTCTGCCTTGGACAAGCCACTGAGTCTTATAGAGTTTCAGTTCGTGGTACTATAAAATGGGAATGAAATTCACCTCAAGAGTCTGCATGAGGATTAAATGAGAAAATGTCATGCAAAGCACCTGGCATAATTCCGAGTACACAATAAAGGCTTGTTTCCCTTTTCATTTTTCCTCCTCTCTTCCCAGACCTCACAGAAAGAGAGGTGTGGCCTCTTTAATGAGAGGACATGAAAGAGGTACTAATAATATTAAACACTTCAATATCACCTGCTACATCCCAGGCATCATTCTAAGCAATTACACATTTTAACTCCTTTGGTTCTTCCCCCCAAACCCTCTGAGATATGCACTATTATTATCATCTCCATTTCATAGATAAGGAAACTCAGGCTCAGAGATGCTAAGTAACCTGCCAAGGTCACACACACTGTGATTCATGCCTGGTGTATCTAGCTCTTAACCATCACGCTGTTAGGAAGCAGATCATGAGAAAGGAGCTAACTGCCTCTGTAATCTGAGTATACAACCTGGTAGTCCTCAGATAATGGGCTCTGTATGGTTGGCAGTATTTTAACAATCAGAATTCACATTAGAGCCTACCCTTATGACTTCTCTCAAAAAGGTTTGGAAGATCTTGGGGTGCCTGGGTGGCTCATTCAGTTGAACAGCCCACTCTTGATTCCAGCACAGGTTGTGATCTCAGGATCATGGGATTAACCCCATGATGGGCTCTGTGCTCAGAGCAGAGTCTGCTTGTCCCTCTCCCTCCCCCTGCTTTCTCTCTCTCTCTCTAATAAATA